>JAIGNY010002236.1:52500-212500 GCA_020152595.1 Chiridota heheva
TCACTTGTGTTGTCACTTTCAACAAAAATATAATCTCACAACTTGTACGATATGCATTCGATAGGGATGCAGGAAGCTTTCCACAGGAATTTTTTACTGCATTTAAAAAAAAGTTTCACAAGGCTTCATAAACAAATCGGAAGTTAAGTTGGAATAGAAACTTTGTTTTGATGTTTGAATCATAGTTTATGGCTAGTTGGACATAGTTAATAAGTATCACCAGATATTAATATAAAAGTTACTAATTATTTGCAATGCTGACAACTTGACATGCTTATGTGCTTTGAATTTCAGGTGCAATGCAGTACTCAGAAAATTTTACTTTGCACATCTTTTAAAGTGAATGTAGTAATATTTTCATTTCTCTGTTATCTGTATTATAGAGTAAACCATTGTTGTATCATTAACGGTTACCCAGGAATGTTATGAAATTAAACAATTCCAAACTGAAACATTGTGTTGTTACGATTTTTTTATTCTTTCATAGAGCAGGATTTTTTTTTGATGAAGGAATTAGTCAACTGGAGCCATTTGACCACAAAATGGTCAGAAGATTTGACCAAGTTGCGGTGGTCAACAAATTGACCAAGTCTTAATTGTCAACTTTGACCAAGTGAGGAAGTCAACAAATTGACCAAGTCTTAATTGTCAACTTTCAGTTGACCAAGTGAGGAGTGATTTATGCACCAAACCATATGTGGTCAATCTGACCAAGCTGGCTTGGTCAAAAATATTGACCACGCTAACTTGGGTTAAAATTGACCACATACGGTTCGGTGCATAATTCACTCCTCACTTGGTTAAATGTTTACTATATTGTGGTTAAATTTACCATTTTTTTTAGAGTATAACTGTATGTACCTAGCTGTATTTGCTTTTGAGAAGTTTCCTTAGCAACAGTACAACATAATCCTTGTAACACACAGAAAATAGCCTTATCTACCTTATTTGTTTATAAATCAAAGGTGACATTGAATGTACTGTAATATTCTAACACAAGTAAACAAGTTATTGAAACGGAAAAAGTAATGTGTGCAACCAACAGCCATAATTTTCATCCTGAATCCAAAAATATTTTCTAAAAGTGTGAACTTAAAATTTGTATAACCACCTATTATTATTATTATTATTATTATTATTATTATTATTATTACTATTATTATTATTATTATTATTATTATTATTATTATTATTATTATTATTATTATTATTATTATTATTATTATTATTATTATTATTATTATTATTATTATTATTATTATTATTATTATTATTATTATTATTATTATTATTATTATTATTATTATTATTATTATTATTATTATTATTATTATTATTATTATTATTTATTATTATTATTATTATTATTATTATTATTATTATTATTATTATTATTATTATTATTATTATTATTATTATTATTATTATTATTATTATTATTATTATTATTATTATTATTATTATTATTATTATTATTATTATTATTATTATTATTATTATTATTATTATTATTATTATTATTATTATTATTATTATTATTATTATTATTATTATTATTATTATTATTATTATTATTATTATCATCATTATTATTATTATTATTATTATTGTTATTATTATTATCATTATTATTATTATATTATTATTATCATTATTATTATTATTGTTATTATCAATGCACTTATCTATATAGCGCCTCTCCCGTGGATTGAAGCGCTTTACAATAAAATTGATTACACATAAAAAACTAAAAAAACTCTTAATATACAGTATCATTGGTAAAACTCAAAAACTAGATAATAAAACAAGAAAATGAATATTATAAACAGCATAAAACTTAATCAGTAGGAAAAAAAGGTGAGTATTAAGGGCCCTCTTAGAAGCATAAACAGTTTGAGCCTGACGGATTGCAATAGGTAGATTATTCCACAAACGTGGTCCCAGGACAGAAAAGGCGCAGTCCCCACTGACACGATTAGTTCTTGGCACCACAAGGCGAGTAACATCCTTGTTGGATCTTAGACCAACGCGTCCAGGCTCATAAATATGCAGCAAATCTTGAAGGTATGAAGGCGCATTTTTTTTATTGCAGTTGTACACGTGCAGCACGATCTTGAAATCGATTCTCTGCTGGATGGGCAACCAATAAAGAACACGCAAGAGGGGAAAGCGCTGCACGATTTTGAATTCTTTGCAAGCGTTGAAGGCTTTCACGTGATATACCACCAAGCAGGGAGTTGCCATAATCCAGCCGAGAAAGAACGAAATATTGCGGCACTGCATGAGCACAAGTATTTTGATCAATAGGTAGATTCTAGAAATATTACGCAAATGAAAATTAACAGTACGACATATTGTAGAGATCCGGGAATTCATATTCATACAAGGTTCAAACATGATACCTAAATTTTCAACGGATAATGAAGGAACAATCACAGACCCACCGATCTTCAAATCAATGGACTGGATGGAATGCATTTGTTTTTTGAATAAAATGATCAAAATTTCAGTCTTGGTGTCATTAAGTCTAGGTTTGTTATAAGGCATCCAGCCTTTAACCGCCGCAATGCAATTTGACAACCGAGCGCTTGGGAAGCTTCCCTATATATCACCCGGCTTTTTAGGATCAAAGCTAACATATACTATGCTGAGTGTCATCACCATATATATGGTAAGCAACATTGAAGAGCTTGAAAATGCTGGTAACAGGCCGCGAATGGGCTTTGAAGATAGGAGGACCTGCAACAGATCCTTGGGGAAACACGATATTTCAGAGGATGGGCAGTAGAATAACTACCAGAGATACAAACTGAACTCTTACGATCACTAAGATAAGATCTGAACCAGTTTGAAACACAACCTCCGATACCATACCCACACTGAAGCCTATTTATAAGAATAGTGTGGTCAATGGTATCAAAGGCTGCAGACATATCTAGAAGTACAAGTAAAACAACTCTATCCCAATCTAACTCATTCAATATATCGTTCTTAACACGCAAACAGCGCAGTTTCTGTGCTACTGTATGTGCTGGTTTGTAGGCAGATTGAAAATCTTCAGTAAGATGTTTTGAATGAAGATGTTCATTAAATCTAGAGACTGCAGGATATTCAAGGATCTTGCCAAGGGTGGGAAGATTGGACACTGGTCGATAATCTTCAAAATGTCTGGATTCAGGGTGGACTTCTTGATAAGAGGAGAAATAATTGCGTTCCTAAGAATGGATGGAAAACAAGCAGCACCAAATGAATTATTTGTAAGAGACATGGTTATAAAAGTCACAATATCGACACATTCCTTCAAGAGTCAAGAGTATTATCTCTGATGGACGTCGGAGACGGAGAACGACTCCATTGTGGCATAAATTTGCTGTATCTGTATTTACAGCTGTATACCAAATCCCTCCTTGTGGAGCACTGGGTGGAAATCCACTGGATATGGCAGTTATAGTTCAAATTCAGTGAGTTTATGGGGGAATTATACCTCACCCTCTGCCCTCTCCATCGCACCTCCTGGACCCCCCCCCCCCCGCCCCCGCATACCACTAGCTATTGGCTAAGTAGGATCACTGTTCAACCTCTAAATGGATAGTTGTTAATTGTCATGCTTATGTTCATAAATATAAACGCCAGCCGGATGATACAAAATATGTGGTGGCGGATAGTGAATTGATCGACCATGCACATGGCCGGCTAGTCATAGGGGCAAGGGGTACACTTATAACCCGTTCCCACCCCTCCAAGATTTGGTGAACACAGTGTTTTTATGAATTGAAAAAAAAAACATCCTGAATTATATGTTCATTTTCCCCCAATCATGTTTTGCCCCTCCAACTAAAAATCTCTTACAGCCGCCCTCAGTTGACCTTGCATATATATAATTTCTCCATCGTACACGGTCATTAGCAATTCGAATTTCTTTCACGATGCTTTGGCCAGTGTATTATTAAATGTAATTAAGCCAACTTGCTGCTGGTCTTTTCCTCTTCCGCTTTCCACCAACCTTTGTAGAATGTGTTTTTAATACACGTGTGCAGGCGCGTTAGTAGACTAATTTGACAAAGGTGGGGAGGAGGGAGGAGGGGGGGGGGAGAGGGTAAATATTATATTTACAAACGGCCTCATTTAAAATATATCCCATTTGCAAAAGCTGTCTCCCTGAGAGGATTTCACCTTCCCCGCGGATGCATGCCTTACGACCGTTTGGGAGATAGTAATTAGAAATCATTTGAAGAATTTAAAACGCTTGTTTTTTAATGAAATATTTCAAGAATTTAAGAGAAATTATCAAAAATTGCTAAAAATAATCCCGAAAATTGACCAAAAATTCCGTTATTGAAATTTTTTTGTCCGAAACTAAGAAAATTGAAAGAAAATCAAACAGAATTGCTCGAAAAGGATGGAAATTTATGAAAATAAAAGAAATTTTCCAGGGAAATTGATACCCGAGAAGATTTCACGCCCAATTCCCACCCCAACCCTAGTATTTACGCCCTTGTAAGGGTCTATTTGTATAACAAAATGGCCGAAATAGCCTAATTTTTTTGATACTATGCATGCTCGCTGTTTTTATGTTTTTCCTTTTCCATCTTCTTTATTTACCATGAAAAATAAATATAAATTATCATTTTCGTAGTACAGGTCCTAAAAAATGAGGTCGTACTATGTGGTCCATTTTACAATATTTTAGTTGAATACTCATACTGCAGGCATCAAAATTGACTTCTTTCATACTGCGGGTATCAAAATTGTATGATTTTATCTGAATCTGAATAGGCTAAGTCGGCAAAAATCCTCCTATAACCCCAACTAAACGTAGCAAAAGAATGAGAAAAAACCTAGTTAATAAGCTTAGCAGGTTCATAGCTTTGAAACAGTTTAGACACGGTGTATGTACAATGTCTGGTGGTAAAGCATTCCAATCTTGTAGGAAAGAAGAAGAACTTATAAACATTCTTTTACCATAATGAACGTGGAAATTCAGATCATGGTCATTTCTTGTATTAATTCTTGCGTTTGGGATTAGGCTATCATTATCAATGGCAACAAGATTGTTATTGATTTTATATGGCATTTGTAGACTGGTGTTCCTTCTTCTTGTTATTAGCAGGGGCCAATCTAATTTATTAAGCATGCTAGTGACACTAGATTTATAAGAGTAGTCTGCCATACAGAACCTGAATGGTCTCCGTTGAATTAATTCAAGTTTATCTACATCGCACTGGTGATGGGGGTCCCAGACTGCTGATGCATACTCAAGTACTGGCCCAACCAGAGCTTTATATGCAATGGTTTTACCGTCAGTGTGAGAGTTTAAGAGGTTACGTCTTAATAGGCCAAGTACAGAATTTGCTTTGTTGGTGATGTTGTGTATATGTTTGTCCTATTTTGAGTTTATTATCGATTTCAAAAACTAGTTACGGGTGGGAGTTGACATGTTTTAGCTGCTGGTTGCACAAGGTATAAACTGGTGATTTATAACATTTTCTAGGAGATATTGAGAGGATGTAGCATTTAGAGGGGTTGGAACTCATTTATTTAGATCATCTTCGAGGATTTGTTAGTCAGAGGGTGCAGTTGTTCTATACACAAGACAATCATCATCAAACAGTCTAACCGTGCTGTTTATATTATCAGGGATGTCATTGACAGAGTAAAGGACCAAAAACATTACCTTATTTTTTCCCGTTTTTTTTCTTCAGTTGTTAGGGCTGCACACCCATATCACTTTTAGTATGAAGTGCCACCCCGCCCACCCCTTCCCCCTCGCCCCACCCCCTGGCAATTCTGTTCACAATTTCAAAGTCAACATTTGTAAGCTCTTTAATAACTCTGGGCGTCTTTGTTTTTTTAGCCCGTCATCTTGTAGGTTATGTTATGTTATGTTATTTGTCTTCAGCTCTGTCCATGCAACTTTCAATACCATAATTCAAAAGAACCCACCATTTTTATAGTCGGTCTATTAATGACAAGGGCCACAGTCTGATACTAACAGAAAGTCCATTACAATCTTTTCTAAATGTCTTTCAGGGGAAAATGAATACAATGCTTTTTCTCTCTTCCCTATCCCCATTCCTCTGAATCGTGGCTCACCCAATGCTCAAAGCCTCAACTTAAAACTTAATGCCGGGCATGGCAGCGAGGATCGGAGACTTGGCTTAATTTAGATCTGGATTTATCGATCCATGCACTGTTGGAGATCGATCAGATATCGGAGAAGGCGTACGTAGGCATCCATAAAATTCCGAAGGTTAACCCGTGTGAGGGACAAAATGGGTTCCGATTCAACAGAAAGATCAAAGGCAAAGAAGCAAAATTCCAGTATTGCAACGGCCTACCTAGTGCTCTATAATGTGGTTTTATGTGCCGGGTAAGTAATTGAAATTATGGTGTAAATTAAGGTTCTTGTTGTCATCATATCGTTCTCTCTCCTACAGCGCTCGATTTACAAGTCTTTACATATACCGGTTTCACGAGTTAAATTCTGAACTGTACCGAAATTCTAATCTGACCGTATGAATATGATTTTCTCGAGTTCTTACAATCTGCTTGCTGATTGATTGACTATAGTTATTCACTGTAAGATCATATTTACATGCACAAATGTACATAATGATGTTATAAAATAATTCAAAGAAATAAACAAACAAGAAATTGAAAAATAGAATATGAAGCAATATTGCACTAGAAAACAAAATGATCTGCACAATGAAAAGGAAAGCACCAAAAATTTAATACACCTATCAATTGAATGTTCCCCCCCCCCCCCCCCCACCCCCACCCCCATACCCTGGACAAAGGCATCATTGCACGATCTGCATCGTGCAAGTGGTGTATATTGACGCACCCCTCTGTCACACAAATGACTGACATCTTGTCTCAAAATAACTGTACCTGCGTCACAAAAGTGATGCACATTTTAGTGTAATTGACGCACACCACAGTCACGTAAGTGACGGACATCACATTAATATTGATGCACATATTGATGCATCAAAAATAAATAATACAATTTTAGATTTAATGGAAGGAACAGACGACATCAGCTATTATTCGAGAATCTCCTTCACTGGGCTCTGGCAAACACACCAGAATTAAAGTTAATCTTTTACGTACTGGCCATTTATTGGTAAAGAATCAATTGAAACTACTTGTTTTAATTTATTTAGTTTGTGATATACTGTAAACAATACTTGAAAATCTGGACCATCTCTGAGTTTGTTAATAATCAAAACCACTCATATTTCTAGTGTTGCATTCCAGTTGTTCGTACAACTCTGTTGAATAAAGCCATGCTTTGTGCCAACTTGCAAAAGCTACCAGGCATATGCATGAATTCTGCAGAGAAAAAGTAAAATCAGTTTGGGCAGAGATACATTTTGTGTCAAAAAAGCAATAGAATCTTTAAGGGTATATCATTGGCCTTCACAATTTGTCCATTTAATCACATGCAACAGATTTAGCAAGTGATCCACATTGACCCACCTCTGTGCAATTAAAATGACTGACATCTTTGGTAAAATGATTCACCCCACTGTCACATCTATGACTGACATCTTAAGTGAAATGACGCACATATGAGTCACATTTTATTTTGCAATGACCCACCTTTGACTCACTTTGCCGAGGGTATAGGGAGTGGGACATTCAATTGATAGGTGCATAACCCAACTAGGAAGGTAACTTATTCCTATAGTGGTGTGACCTCAAGTTCTCATAAGTTTGTAGATAAAAAGTTTTAAATTGTCTGCATCATGCTAACATTAGGGTCTAAAAAGCTAAATATATATGAGCCATTAGGCTCATAGAGCCGGTGTTTATCCCTAGTTTCCATGGCGCAAGCGGATGAAAGTACATTACTCCCCCTGGACGGGACACCAGCCCATCATAGATTAACTCCCCAGCAGTGCTGGTACTCATTTTACAGCTGAGTGGACCGAAGCAAGTAGAGTAAAGTGTCTTGCTCAAGGACACAATGCAGCGTTCACAACGGGAATCAAACTCAGTACCTCTCGAATATGAGCATGACTCCTTAACCACTGAGCCACAGCACCTCTACTAAGTTAGGGCCTAGGCTAACCTTAATTCAAGTTCACAGTAAAACCCCATCTTTTTAAATTTCTATTTTACTTTTCATGTTATTTAATCATTTTCTCAGTGTATTTTAGTGGGTCTTTATCTATTAAACTATTATAATTGATAATACTAATGTAGGTCTAGTATTATTGCCCTAGTTATACAATTATCTTCTTTTGTTTTCATTACAGCTTTAGAGTTTAGGTTTTACTTTCATTCAGTACATGTAGCCTTTGTGTTTGCCTGCATTTTCATAATTTGTATCTTTAGTTTTAGTAATTTTATTGATTTTATAGGCCACACTTGAAATGGCACCATAGGGGTCATAAGTCACCATAGGGGTCATAAGTGGTATGCTGTATAGGAAAAACATCATTTTTTTTGCTTTTTGGTTCTTATTTTAACTCTCGGAAGATAAATTCGTTAACAATCCATTCCCTACAAAAACTGGTGTTTTAAGTCTAACATGGCTTTCAGAATAGCTTTATATTTTCCCCAATTTTGCACCGAAGGAGGAAGGTTTTGGAACATTTTTTTGCAGGGAATGGATTGTTAAGGATATCTTGCAACTTTTAAGAATATGGTGACCATGGATACAAGAATTTTAAAATAAGAATCAAAATTCAACAAAATTTGAGGTTTTTTGTATGCAGCCTACACTAATGAACCCTATGGTTGTCATTTCAAGTTTGGCCTATAAGATTAAGCAAAGTATAAATGTTTGTAATAATAATAGTTAGTTGGCCTGGTTCTTAGTGTTTGTAGTTAGTTGGCCTGGTTCTTAGTGTTTGCAATAATAATAATAGTTAGTTGGCCTGGTTCTTAGTGTTTGTGATAATGATAGTTAGTTGGCCTGGTTCTTAGTGTTTGCAATAATAATAATACTTAAGTTGGCCTGGTTCTTAGTGTTTATAATAATAATAATAGATAGTTGGCCTGGTTCTTAGCGGTCATAATAATAATAGTTAGTTGGCCTGGTTCTTAGTGTTTGCAATACTAACAGTTAGTTGGCCTGGTTCTTAGTGTTTGTAATAATAATAGTAAGTTGTCCTGGTTCTTAGTGTTTGTAATAATAATAGTTAGTTGGCCTAGTTCTTAGTGTTTGTAATAAAAATAGTTAGTTGGCCTGGTTCTTAGGGTTTATAATAATAATAGTTAGTTGGTCTGGTTCTAAGTGTTTGTAATAATAATAGTTAGTTGGCCTGGTTCTTAGTGTTTGTAATAATAATAGTTAGTTGGCCTAGTTCTTAGTGTTTGTAATAAAAATAGTTAGTTGGCCTGGTTCTTAGGGTTTATAATAATAATAGTTAGTTGGTCTGGTTCTAAGTGTTTGTAATAATGATAGTTAGTTGGTCTGGTTCTTAGTGTGGATTATAATAATAATAGTTATTTGGCCTAGTTCTTAGTGTTTGTAATAAAAATAGTTAGTTGGCCTGGTTCTTAGTGTTTATAATAGTAATAGTTAGTTGGTCTGGTTCTTAGTGTGTATTATAATAATAATAGTTAGTTGGCCTAGTTCTTAGTGTTTGTAATAAAAATAGTTAGTTGGCCTGGTTCTTAGTGTTTGTAATAATAATAGTTACTTGGCCTGGTTCTTAGTGTTTGTAATAATAATAGTTACTTGGCCTGGTTCTTGGGGTTTATAATAATAATAGTTAGTTGGTCTGGTTCTAAGTGTTTGTAATAATAATTGTTAGTTGGCCTGGTTCTTAGTGTTTGTAATAATAATAGTTATTTGGCCTGGTTCTAAGTGTTTATAATAATAATAGTTAGTTGGCCTGGTTCTTAGTGTTTATAATAATAATAGTTAGTTGGCCTGGTTTTTAGTGTTTGTAATAATAATAGTTAGTTGGCCTGATTCTTAGTGTTTGTAATAATAATAGTTAGTTGGCCTGGTTCTTAGTGTTTGTAATAATAATAGTTAGTTGGCCTGATTCTTAGTGTTTGTAATAATAATAGTTAGTTGACCTGGTTCTTAGTGTTTGTAATAATAATAGTTAGTTGGCCTGGTTCTTAGTGTTTGTAATAATAATAGTTACTTGGCCTGATTCTTAGTGTTTGTAATAATAATAGTTAGTTGGCCTGGTTCTTAGTGTTTGTAATAATAATAGATAGTTGGCCTGATTCTTAGTGTTTGTAATAATAATAGTTAGTTGGCCTGGTTCTTAGTGTTTGTAATAATAATAGTTAGTTGGCCTGGTTCTTAGTGTTTATAATAATAATAGTTAGTTGGCCTGGTTCTTAGTGTTTATAATAATAATAGTTAGTTGAAGTAACTTATATTTTAAAGAAGAAACAGGAAACTGAATTAATTTTAATGCAAAAGTGCCAAAATTTGAAATGTAAATGTTAGACTTTTACTCAGATTTTAAAGACTAATCTAGTGCATATTCTTAATTGACTTCTTAATGCACAGATTTAAACTTGTTAGTGCCAAAATATTAGGATAGTATGAAAAATTGCCTTTTGAAGTGAAATATTGAATAATCATAGTTGACCAATGAAACAGGCAAACCAAAAATAGCCTCAATTCAGGCGTTAATGAATGTGCTCCAAATGACTGAATATTTAAGAGGTATTTGATGATTAATTGTTGTTAAAAGTATTTTATTATTACTTTGTAGTGTTAGTTCTTGTTGTTGATTGAAATGAATTCTAAAAAGATATTTTATCATCACGTACAGTAACTATAGTTTTAAAAATGTCATTATTAAGTGTGCAAACATGTCCCTCCTGTCATGTCCCATCTGTCATAACATTAATGATCCTGGTATTTCCAGTTATATGTTTTGAATAACTAAGGCATATGTTTATTGATTATTTGTATAAAAGTGATTAACTTGACAAGGAGGACACATTCAATTTCATGGGGGAACAGATCGTTTTTTTCCAAGGAAATTCGTTTAAAAAAATTGAGTGTAATTTTTGTCCCGTCTGTCACGTTGATTTTACTTTAGTCGCTACACAGCCATTGAATCCTCTTGTTTCATGGATTATTTTTTTAATATTAATTATAGATTGTTTACTGTGACTATATACATAACTTAGAAGGTTACATCTTACAGATTGTTTTTGGCAGGCCTTTAAAAAAAGTGTAAATTTGTCCTGTCTGTCACGCCGGAATTAGCCAAGAGCGATGTAGGAGAGCACACAAGGAGCTATGGAGCTGGCTTTTGGACATGTGCTTTCCTTTACAAAAAATTGGAATAACAAGACTCAATAGCAAAACAAAAGGAAACAATTAAATGGCAAAACAACAGAGCTTTTCCTAAAAATGTCTTGACAGACTTAGTTTGAAATATTCCTCTGTTTTAGTGTTTCACTTTACAGACAAATATTTATATCTTATTTTTCAGATGGACATCTGTTGGTGCGATGGCCGTAAAGCACTTCATGCGAACCAAGTCCTATGAAGGCCTGTATGATGCTGTTGAGCTCCCACTCAAAGTATTTCAGACAGCAGCTGTCCTGGAGGTACAGTATTCATTTGCAAGGGAATTAAAGTACATTGCTTGCTTGATTAGTGTGGGCTGATTTACATATATCATTTACATGATGATTAACATGATGATTTACATATGATTTGCATGATGATTTACATGATGATGATGATTTTGAAGTAAATAGCAACCCAACCTATCAATAAGTACTAAATATTTACTGGTTGCCTCTAATTTTTTTTTTTTTACACTTTTTACCCTTTGGATTCTTTTTGAGGGTCTCTGTAAAATCTTGCCCCACCTTGTTGAGGTACTCCTAAAAGTTTTGGTTAAAAAATATTCTTTACAAGTACTTTTAAAGATGTGAATATTATGTCAGTGTTCACACTAGTGTTCAAAATTGTGAAAGGGAGGGGGAGAATTTCTTTTGAAGAAAAAAATATCAAAAAATGCCCCTAAAAAACTACAAAAAGGCCAAATTTTGCATTTTCTGGCCAAACATGGCTTTTTTTGCCAGATTTGTCATTTTCCCAGTCAACTTTGTTTTTCTTTCTTTTTTTTGCGGAATTTCCCCCTTCAGTTCTTTTTGAGGAGGAATTGATAATATGTACGGGAATCCCGAAACCCTGTACCTTATTGTGAACGCTGCATTGTGTGTGCATAGCAAGTGTTGCACATTGCCCTTATTTGTATACCTATTTGACAGCTAGTATTCAGGGGTGGAAAATATAGCTGACCATGGCACCAATGGTCCCACAAATGTTTTCAGGTCTCCAGAATGAAAAAGAGCAGGAAAAAAGGAAAAATAAATGGAAAAATAAAAAAAGGTTGTTTGATTATTATGTTCAGTCAATAAGATATTGATGGTTCTTTACAGGCCACTATTTTGATATTTCCTGTTACAATTACGCATTCAGTTTGGTTATTCTTGTAGTGTTGTACTTCCTGGTTGTTTATGGTCTCAGAAAGTATTTTGTCCACCTTTGCTGGTATGTGGCTAAAATTCATGTGGACCTCCACATACCTTTCCACTTACAGTATCTGCACTATGGTCCTGACTGGTTTGGATAAGTGACTCTGTTTCTGAATATCCTGAATAGATAAAATCGTTGCATACTTTCTTTTACCATTTTCTCTTCACTGTCTTCTGACCATGCTTGACCACTAAACTAATCCTTAAAGAAATATTCCAGTGAATTCTCATTTTAATTGACAGAGGACTCACTTTTTTTTGAAAATGCGCTCGGGAGGCAGAGCCAAAGATAGGGCACCCAAACGGCGATAATGACAGAGGAGGGTTAATTAAATAGCAGCAGAGCTGGGCCCGTTTTAGTGATATGATCAAAAGTTATTTCGGGTTGATTAACACTTACTCTACCAGCACCTTTTTGAAAATTTCGGGCCAAAGATCAAAATGGTGATAATAAAAGGGTTAAAGAAGACATTTAATATGATATTTTCTAATTCATTAAAACATTAATTTTTTCCAAATAAACTTACATGAGAGCGGCCATTTTGTTGATACATCCTCTAAAACATGATGTCATACACCCAGTACAGATTAGAATATCTTTATAATTTATTTCAAATTTTCTAACTTTTTTCCTTTGCATGTGTCTATGAATTTGTATCTGTAAATTATATTAATGTTCAATCCCCTACAACTTCATGTCAAAGCATTTTGGATAGAAAATTCAAAAGAAATACATTATGTGTAGCTCATAGGGCAAATTATGTCATCATTGGCATGATTTCAACACAAATTTAGATAAAAATCTCCATGTTACAACTTCAAACTTGGGAATGGAAAAAAGATTTTTTGATTTTTTGATGGGGAGTTTGGTAGTTGGTTTATTTTTTAATTCTCTTTCACATGTCAAGAATATTTGACTTTATGTCTCCTTTAAAGATTCAACAAATTGGTAAAAACATCATGTTGATATCTTATTCTGTTCAGGTGTTATTGCATTTCAAACATGCCAATTGTGCCCTGACATCTACGACGCTGCTACTCACAGCACCCTCACTAATATTTCTTAAATAGTGTATAGGCGACGCTATGTCACGCTTAAGCCATTCCCGAAATAATCTCTGTACGTACGTATGTACAGTATATGTATAAGGAAGAGGTGATTATTTAATTACCATGCATCACCGATTTTTTTTCTGAACAAGTCAATGACCTGTTACTAAGGCTTACTATATTCACACACAGCAGGTCTTTTAAAATCGGCGATGCATTTGATTAAATAATCACCTGACCCATAATTGAACACTGTATGTATGGAGTGTGGGGGCAGTAATGTACATTTTTGGTGGCCTTGAGATGTTCAATTTTCTAAAATGTGGAAAAGCAGAACATTGCTGATGTAAGGGGCGAGTTTTTTTTATGAGATTTAACCACTGTGTTGAAAAGTAGTGAGCAAAACAATGTTTATGTATTTCTTTAAAACTTAATTGTCCCTTTTCTAAATTATGGGAAACATTTTGTACCACTTTACCCATGTACCTCACCTAGTCTCTTCAGGTCTCCTGGCCTACAAGGCTGCAGTGCACTCTCTCCACTGGACTCTGTTATTTGCAAGTTGTCTGGCTTCTGTCCACGAGCTCCATCCCATCACTTTCCTCTCCTTCTCGACTGTCACTTCTCCAGGTCGTTCTAGGTCGTTCTCCCCTCTGGTTTCCACGTCATAGCCGTCACACATTGCTTAATAGTGCCCATGAGCATCACATGACCAATCCACCGCCACCTTCTTCTTTTTACTTTAGTGCTGATTTTGTCAAGTCTAATAATTCTCAGTATTTCACCTTGATATTACATATGGCCATACTGTTGCAAAATTCTCCAATTTGAATATAAATGTATCCAGCTTTTTTAACTGCATTTAGTCCATGTTGGTTACAAGACTTATAACCAGTTAAATATTTTTGTTTTTATATTGAGAATGTGCTTAGTTATTTTATTTACCTTCATAAAATACTTGCTTTAGAGATTCTGTTTTGATAAGACCACCAAACTGTTAAATAAACTTGCAAATATAATTGTATAATATCCCCATGTACATTACACTGTAAACAAAATATTTTTGTTTTTCATTTAATAGGATATTGCCTTTAAATTGATCTTTTTCAGGTGCTGCATTGCATTATTGGCATTGTTTCATCATCAGCGGTGATCACCGCTTTTCAAGTGACATCTCGTGTCATACTCGTCTGGGCCATAACTCACAGCATTAAAGAGGTATGAGAATTTATTTTTTCAGGACTGTAAGACAAAAAATGCTGTAAAGTAAAAGTTATCAAATTGAGGTTTGCTTTACTAGAAATGAAAATGTCTTTGTGGTTTAATTTAATGGTATATGGACATACATTGCTTTAATTAAAATATATTCAAAACCATGAAAATAACAAAAAATTGGTTAAAAATTAACCATTTTACAATTCTTTTCTTCCACCCCCTCTCTACTTTGTTTTTGTTTCAACCATGCACCTCCCCTCTCGATCACAGCTTTCTGACCTTTTGTTCTTGAATTTATGTTATTCTTCCCCTGTTTCCTTTCCTTCCTACCTCTAGAATGATCTGACCTCTTAGGCTTAATTTGACCCTTGTTGTCGTGGTGCCGTAAAGCCCTCATCAAACGAACAAACAAACATTTACAGCTTTCAGGCATCAACATGCAAACCTTTATGCAAATAAATGATGTATTACAGGGCAGCCATAGCATTTTTTGTTGTAAATACTTGATTTTTTAAATGTCAATCATTATAATTTGAAGTGGTGCATCAAGATCTGATTTTTGAATCTAAACCGTACCTCCAATGAAATTCTAGTAAAAGCCGACTTCCCCACCATTTTTAGTGACTGAAATTTGGGGAAGGATTTTTTAAGAATTACATAAACAAAATTGGAAGTTTGCATGAAATAAAAATGCATCAAACTTTAATCAGCCATTACCCCAAAACTATATGTACTATTTTTTCAAATTAAAAATAATAATCTGCTCAAATTGTAAGTGCTCTTTCAAACAATACAGAAATTGATCCATAAAGGAATATTTCCATGTTTTTTTTTTGTAACTTTTCATAACAAAGAGAACAATTTAGAAACAATTTAGTACAAAAATCATGTTGATATGTTATTCCTACCAGGAGATATTCAAATTTAAAGTTACCAAAAATGCCAATAAACGAGTAGGAAAAGGCTCAGTATGACATCACACCAACACATTCTCCCACAAAGTTTATGTATTTCATTGAAATCTATTATCCTTTTTTTAGTAAAACCTGCTAGAAAAATAAATTGATGAAAGTTAGATATTTATATACATTGCCTAATATACCCTACTTCAATAACTTTTAGAAAATTGTTTCTAATCATCACAAAAACAACCAATTAATGTTCAAAGAAATACATAAACATATGCAATGGACTTTCCACTATGACATCAAACACGAATTCATCATACTGTACAAAAACTTTAAAATGCAATTGGAAAATCTTTAAAAATCTGTATCTCCTGAACGGAATATGATGTCAACCTGATTTTTGTACCAAATTGGCTCAAGAAGTATGCTCTTTCAAATAGGAATATTACACACAAAAAAACATGGGAATATTACAAAAAACCATGGGAATATTACAAAAAAAACATGGGAATATAACAAAAAACCATGAGAATATTACAAAAAAACAATGTAATTATTACAAAAAACATGGGAATATTGAAAAAACATGGGAATATTACAAAAAAAGCATGAAATAATCTTCCTTCAATGAAAGGAGATTTGAATATGAATGACCCAAAGAGTCTTTTTTTGCTCTAATAATTATCTTTACTGCAATGGACTCCTAAAACAGTTTCCATTTATTTGACAATTTCTAAATTTACTTTTATTAAGCATTAAAAAAGAAGCAATGTAATTTCTTCTCAAACATTATCTACTTATATTTAATATTTCCACCTGAACTGTAGTTGTAAATCTCAAGCAGGAAAATCAACGTTATTATTAATTTTAGGACAAATTTTTCATCAAATTAATCAAGAGGGAAAAACAATTTAATTACAGTTGTCAAAGTTTCTATTTTTCCCTCCAAATTCCAGCCAGGAGGTAAGTATCTCATGTGTGATGCCTATGCAAATATGTAGTCAATTTAAAATCACTGTTCATTTATTTTATTGTTCATGTATACTTATTTGTAATTTTAATGTTATACGCATTCTAAATCTTATTTGTTATTATTATTATTATTATTACTATTACTACTACTACTACTACTACTACTACTACTACTATTACTACTACTACTACTACTACCACTACTACTACTACTACACACTACTACTACTACTACTACTACTACTACTACTACCACTACTACCACTACTACTACTACTACTACTACTACTACTACTACTACCACCACTACTGTACTACTACTACTACTACTACTACTACTACTACTACTACTACTACTACTACTACTACTACTACTACTACTACTACTGCTACTACTACTACTACTACTACTACTACTACTGCCACCACTACTGCCACCACCACCATCATCATCATTATTATTATTAGCTATATTCTTCTGCCTGTGGTTACCTATTATAGACTGTGGGAAGACTTTGGCACACTTGTTACTTTATTATCATCCGCAAATATCTAGTAAGGCTTCACTCCTGTCCTTGAAAAGAAATCAACAAAGCTGGATTTTTTTTTTTTATCGAAAAGCAACATTTGATATTCTGTAATGGTTTTCCTTTTAAAGCAAAACTTTTGGCTTTAATGTATATTTCTTATTATTTCTGTAGGGAAGTAATTAACAAGAAAATGAAGGGCAAGGTGTTTTTTTCACAGAGTGAATAAGAAACTTTTTAACCAAAGAAAAGCAAAAGCATTTCAATTGCAGGAACTATAAGGTCGATTGTGATAAAATTCTTTTTAATAGAGAAATTCTCATACTGTATTCGACATAATAAGCGCCCGGGGCACTTACGAAAAGCGCCCAGGGCACTTACGAAAATAGAATTGCACCACTTTTAGAACCAAAGCTTCTTCGTAACAAGCGCCCATGCTCCGGGGCTGTGTACAGTGTGCTATTGGAACAACATTGTGTGAACTGGTTCTATACTAGCCCCACATCAACCATCACAAAAACATCATTAAGCGTCAGATGCAAAATAAGCAAATTATATAAGGAAACTTATTTGAAGTTTCAAATTAATCAAATGAATTAAGTTATGTTATAATAAAATAAATTAAGTTATGTTATCAGTCAAAAAATGTTGGGTGGGCGCTTATTAGAGCAGGGGCACTTAATACGTGGAATACAGTAATTAAAATACATTTGTGGAATTGCTTTCTCCTAGGTGCAAGATGAAGCCAGTGTTGCTCTGTATATAAGTGCCTGGACATTGACTGAAATCATCCGCTATGCATTCTATACTTTCGGTCTGTTGAACCAACTGCCTTATATCCTCACATGGCTGCGATACACCCTGTTTATCGTGTTGTATCCTATAGGTGTGACTGTAAGTATTGAGCTCTGATGCCTAATGGAATATTTTAACTTTTCAACACATGCGCAATATTTGAAATGCAATAACTCCTAACTGAAAAAGATATCAACATTATTTTTTACACCAAATTGTTGTGAAAATTCACAGGGATTATTCCTTTAATGGTAGGGTGTTTAAGCTGACGTAACGAGGTCATGTGACTTTCTTTACATCACCATTTTGTCGGTCAAAACCACTGTCGTTTGCTGTACATTTAATTAGACTTACATACGTTTGCATGATGTTATATTAGATTATTTTAGCAAGAAAATTATGCTGGAATCTTGCTGTGCTGTTGGTTGCACTAATAAATGTGTGCGGGGAATAAAAAGACTATTTTCTCGATTTTCATCTGATCATAATCAACGTTCGAAGTGAGTTTCTGCTGTACGACGCAACGGCTTTCAACTTGGGCTTTCAACCCACGGTAGGCCTTACACACTAGGATTTGCAGCGAGCACTTTATATCAGGTATGTAGGCTTTATCTGAGTATAATGAACAATCAGATGGCGTTAACATTAAAGTTACTAATCGTTACCCGGTGAAATATAACTTACTTAAGGAAAAATATGAAGAAAAATCGGAAGCGAGCAAAAAACTGCATTCATTTAAATTCGCTGAACTGGTACTGGTAGGTTAGCATGTAGTATGTTTGTTGTACATGTGATGTGGCTGAGCTGTGCGAAACGACACCGTTGCCAAGCAAAATGGAGTCCGGTTGAGTTAGAGTCACGTGATGAAATCCCTGTATATGTATTAACCTAAAAGATGCTAAGGACTAGCGAGATTCAGTGGAAATGTTATGAACCTACATGTACATATTAATGTTATGAACCTACATGTACATATTAATGTTATGAACCTACATGTACATATTAATGTTATGAACCTACATGTACATATTAATGTTATGAACCTACATGTACATATTAATGTTATGAACCTACATGTACATATTAATGTTATGAACCTACATGTACATATTAATGTTATGAACCTACATGTACATATTAATGTTATGAACCTACATGTACATATTAATGTTATGAACCTACATGTACATATTAATGTTATGAACCTACATGTACATATTAATGTTATGAACCTACATGTACATATTAATGTTATGAACCTACATGTACATACTAATGTTATGAACCTACATGTACATATTAATGTTATGAACCTACATGTACATATTAATGTTATGAACCTACATGTACATATTAATGTTATGAACCTACATGTACATATTAACGTTATGAACCTACATGTACATATTAATGTTATGAACCTACATGTACATATTAATGTTATGAACCTACATGTACATATTAATGTTATGAACCTACATGTACATATTAATGTTATGAACCTACATGTACATAAAGATTGATTATGTTAAGTTAATTCCATGAGGTGCAGTGGCTTTCAAGAGTCATGCTTGTACAGGGTTCGACTATGGATTGACATCCAGTCCAGGAAAGTCATGTGCTCTCATCAGCTTGTGCCATGGAAACCAGGGATAAGCATTGGCCCTATGGGTTTAATGGCTCGGGTAATAACTAAGTTAAAACCGCCAGAGGCTCATATAAGCCTATGCTTACCCCTGGTTTTCATGGCGCAAGTAGATGGGAGTAATGAACTCCTGTATGGGACACCAGTCCATCACTGGCAGGCTATTTAAACTCCCAAACAATCCATTGCTAGTTTTACAGCTGAGTCTACAAAAGGAAGTGAAGCTTCAGAACACGATGATGGAATCAAACCCAGTACCAATGGATTATGAGTCTGATGCTCAACCAAGCTTCCTTTAGAAATACTGAAAATTATGAAATGTTCATTTATTTTCTCTTCAGCAGTGCTGTTGCCTATTTACGGTTGAGCATAAGTGGAATAAAATGCCTTACTCAGGACAAAATGACAGGATTTGAACCATTACCATTTGATTATGAGTTTGACTCTCTCCCACTTAGCCACTGCCCTTAGCGAGACGCACTTACACAAAAAAATACTTTTTTATATTGGCAAATTTTTGTGCAAATGGCGGAGGGAGGGGGAGGGGGTGGGTATGAGACCAGTATGTAGGTTTTCCAAAGCACAATTGTAACATTTCCACGTTTTTGGTTCTGATGCTAATAGCATATGGAACTTATGCAGTCCTGCTGGTATGTGTGTGTGTGTATGTTTGTATGTGTGTCTGTGATAGCAAGCTCATAAGCACGATATCTAAAGAACGATACACCAGATTCTTGTAATATGTAGTACACATATAACCCATGGTCTGTAGACGTGTCCTATTGTTTTTGGTGGTGCGGTCTTGCATATTAATGAGTAGATGGCTTAATGTATAAATTTTGAAATGCTCATATTTTAACAATTGCATGTCTGTTTTGTTTCATATGTGGTATAAGTTAGTGTTAGCTGGTGTGTACAAACAAGTTCTTGTTATTAAAACGTTGAATTACATTAGTATGCATTGTGGGCGGGGCTTAACATGATTTTGTTGAAAAGAGCTTGTAGGCAAGGTATCTCAAGAACGGTAAACTCGATTCATGTCATATTTGTACACAGATAGCCCATTATCCGTAGATGTGCCCTATTGTTTTGATGGTGATGTCATGCATATTAATGAGTAGGCAGGGCTCAATGTGATTATCTTGAAATGCTCATATTTTTACAACCGCATGTCTGCTTTGTTTCATATGTGGTTTGATTATGTTGTTAGCTAGTGTGTACATGTTCATGGTACAAACATGTTGAGTTTCATTAATCTGAATAGTAGGCGAGGCATAACATGGTTTTGCTAAAAGACCCCAGTGTAAACATGGCATGATGAATAAATCTGGCCATAAATTTTCAGTCCAATGCATCCAAACTCACCAGAATTTTATAACTCACTGATGAAAACACTCTTTTAAAAGTCCAAATGAATCCTCAGCCCCACATTACACGCATAATGGCCTGCAGTAACCAAATTCACAATGCCTGGCTCTTCACAATAAGTTCCATTGTGTGCCTATAGATGATTGGGAGTGTAATTACTGATGCGTAAAATCACTGATTTGTCTGTGGTGGGTTTCTTATTTGCTTTTAGCAGTCTAAAATTATACCCACAGAAATGGAGGTCCTTGCGGGTGAAAAGACTGAAAATTTGTAGCAAGGATTGGGCGTAATGGTATCTCAAAAAGGACACTACAAGTCTTGAAAAGCTCATATTTTAACAATTACATGTCTGCTTTGTATCATATTTTGTAGAAATATGATGCTTGCTAGTTTGTACGTGTTCATTTGATAAAAACATTGAATATCATTAATATCCTCAGTGGGCAGGGCTTAATATGATTTTACTGAAAAGAGCTTGTAAACACGATATCTCAAGAGTGATTCATGTCATGTCAAATATTTCATGACATGCATTGACATAACAGTTAATACAAAATCAATCAGCATGAAGAACAAAAGCATCAGAACCACAAAACCTTTTGGTTTTGGTTCTTTTCGACATTGGCTCATCACATCTGTTGTCATCCTTACACTTTCTGAGCGATTAGAAATATTGTAGGGGTCATTTTCTATTTTTTTCTATCTACCTCTGTGGTGTAGCGGTTATCATCCTTACAGACCACAACGGGTTCAATCTGAGCCAGTGCACCACAACTGGTTATCAAAGGCCGTGGAATTGACTTATTGTATGGGTCATGTTTTCGGGTTTATTTTTGAAAAAACAAGTATGACATTTTCCTGTTTTCCCATCTTTTTGTTCTGTAGGGGGAGTTGTGGACAATATACAATGCACTCCCACACGTGAAGCAGTCTGGGTTGTACTCGTTTGATTTGCCTAATGAGTATAACATCTCCTTCGACTACTACAAGCTTCTTATCTTCATGATGTTCCTATACATACCTTGTGAGTTATTATAATTACTTCTAGTTAATAATAATAATAATAATAATACATTTTTATATAGCGCATTATACCAAACGGTTATTATATAACATGAGAAAACCTTTAGATACAAACAGTAAGAGAACATTAAACCATACCTAAAAAGATACAAGCAGGATAAAGTTACAAGGTTCAATGAGGGGAACTCATGAAAAGGTGTGTTTTTAATACACTCTCAAAAATATCCAAAGTAAGGGCACCCCCGATGCAGATTGGGAGAATGTTCCAGAGCTTGGGGGCTGCAGATTGAAAAGAATGTCACCGCAAGTCTTGGTGTTAATTTTAGTTATACCTTACCTTCCATGCTATTAATATGCAGTCTGGTCACATGACCTGATTCTAACGCACTTCTAACCGCCCTTAAAAACGTAGTTAGCAGCCAAAGCCCTGACCTTCTTATTTCCTCTACTAACCCTCACTCTTTTCAGCGCGTTGTTTGCAACAACATTGCTAGAACTGGTCATTTTTACTTTTAATTAATTTAACCTCTTTCTAACAATTTTCTCTTTTGCAAGATTATATCTACCATATTTGACGTAATAAACGCCGGTACTTTTATGAAAATAGAATTGCACCAATTTTTAAGGCCTAAAGTTCCTTCCAAATAAGCACCCATGCTCTTGGGCTGTGTACAGTGTGCTATTTGAACTGCATTTTGTAAGCTGGTTTTATACTAGCTCCACAATAACCACCACAAAAACATTGTGAGCATCAGATGCAAAACAAGCAAATAATATACCAAAACTTGAGTATTTAAAGTCTTCAGATTAATCAAATGAATTATGATAGCAGTCAAAACATGGCAGGTGGGCGCTTATTAGAGCAGGCGCACTTATTACACCAAATACGGTATTTGTTACTTTTGGCGGATATTTTGCCTGTGTTTGTGTGGCAGTTAACTACTTTACTCAGAATTTAATGTTCCTTCTGAAAATCATTCAAGGTAAAATATGTAAATAGGCAATCATGCCGAAAGTTTCTCTTTAAGCCTACCCACACCCTACACTTGAGTTAATCCTGAAAACTCAGGTATGACAATTACCAACCCAACTTCCTGTTCAGTGTATTGTGTTTCCACTCCAAACAATGATTGTTTATCTGTCATTCCCACGTAAACCACAGCCATGTAAGCCCAAGGTTATTTGTGTGCATAAGATTACAGAAAGTCAAGTGCTGAGTATTTTTTGATTGAAATCACTCATCGGTGTTAAGTGTTTTAGTGGGAGAAATTTGTTTGCATCTGGTGGTAAAAGTAGTTGTGTATTATATGCCGGATGTGACGCCAGTGCACCACAACTGGTTATCAAAGGCCGTGGACATTGACTTGGTTGTCGATGTTATGTCTGTCCGTACGTCGTACCTGTGTTCTCGGCCGGTCGTATTAAGCGTTTCGTGATAGTATTTGTACTATCATAACCGAATACGCAGGCGACGACCCTGTCATTGTAATTGTGTGTTCAACTTTCTCTCTCTATGCCGGATGTGCGTCATTGAATGATTGATGGACCATTTCTCCTAAGAGAGGATATTGCTTCATGTTCTCCAGCCGGTTACGTGTGTTACAAACTGCGGAATGGTCCTAGCATATTCTTGGGAGACCCTATGGGTCTAGTAGGGCCATTATCCAGCCAGTAACAGACTGTGAAATGGCCCAAATACTTTGGTAATCCTGTAAACAAATTCAGCTGGCAAATATAGTACAGTGTTTTCTTGTTGCTTCTAACATGCTAAGTGACCTTTTGTTATAATCTCTTATTAAAAAGTAACAATGTCATAGAAGCTTGGAAATACGTTTACCCCGAATCTTTATTTACCTCAAATCATTATTTACCTCAAATCATTATATTTACCTCAAATAATTATTCACCACAAATAATGCCATTATCTACCAAATAATTATTTACACCAAATCATTATTTACCCCAAATCATTATTTACCCCAAATCATTATTTACCCCAAATCATTATTTACCCCAAATCATTTATTTACCCCAAATCATTATTTATCCAAATCATTATTTATCCAAAATCATGATTTATCTTGAATAATTTTTTCCTCAAAATCATTATTTATCCAATGTCTTTATTTACCCTAAATCGCTATTCACCAAAATCATTTTTCACCCAAAATCATTATTTACTACAAATCATTATTTCTCCAAAATCATTATTCACTTCAAATCATTATTTGTCTAATACTGTTATTTATGCTAAATCATTATTCCCCGAAAATTATTATTTATTCAAAACCATTATTCACCCAAAATCATTATTTACCTCAAGTTATTATTAGACCCCTGAATCATTATTTACTACAAATTGTAGTTTACCCAAAAGCTTTGTTTATCCAAAATCTTTATTTTCCCAAAGTCATTATTTATCCAAAATCATTGTTTATCCAAAATCATTATTCATCCGAAATTATTATTTTACCAAAATAATTATTTACTCAAAATCACATTTTATTCCAAATCATTATTTGGGTTGCTCTAACCTTAGATTTGTGTGAAATATCGGTGTATAAACATCAAGTGTCTCCACATTTTTTCTTGTAACAAAAGAAGCCCTAAAATTCAATAAATTTGCAAGCTGCCATCGTGAGAATCGTGCTATAAGATTTATTTTCATTATTTTGTATTCTTCCACCAGTATTTCCACGCCTGTATTCTCACATGTTACGGCAAAGAAGGAAGATCATTGGCGGACAGACAGAGAAGAAAACAAATTAGGGTTGGAGAGAAAAATACCTTTGATGCGGATGCAGTGTACTGGTAATGAAGAACGAGTGTATGATTTGCTGAAATGAACTTAGGTGTGTTATGAATGTATACAGGAGCCTGTAGATCAATAGATGGAAGGAAATCAATCCTTGATATTGACATCAAATTTAAAGGCAAATGATTAATTATGAAAGAAAATGATTACAATTTTTTTAAAGGATGAGTTTATTGAAGCTCTCAGTCAAATAGTGAGGGCGCTGTCTCTTTTGCTAAGTCACAGGAATTATGAAGTAACACAGGTCTAAATTTGATACTGGTGTCGTTGAAAAATTATGTACTGTAAGTATTCATTGGAATTATTATGATTAATTGGAGCATTAGTATCAAATGTTTTCAGTACAATCCACATCCAGATGCAGGAAATGTGTTCGAATATTCTTGAGACTCCAAAAAATACACCCTCCCTTTTGGGCTGCAACTTCCTTTAATGGTCTAGGATGGTGATTTGGTAGGCACATTAGATATGGCTTCGCTTAAAACCAGGGACATTCAGACCGGCCCTGAAACGGAGCAAGGTTGAAATAAACGTGATATATTTCTTTATTTCCTAAACCACAAACTTCGATCTGTTCAACACTCCATACAAGCTGTTCAATGAACCATGTGCTTGATTTCCACCCAACACAAAAGAGTTCTTATTAAGCAAAGCAGCATCTCCCAAGGAGTATAAAAGGTCCTTTGAAGCATTGTTAATCTTGTGGAATGATGCATGTAATTTGTAGTTTTAAATTGCAGAACAAGTTTTTAAGCAGTGTCTGTACTAATGAGGGGACAATAGGAATACAACAGTGCAGGAGTTGTCTAGAGACCGCCCTGATCTAGTTAGTGGTCATAGCTTCAGCATGACATGCTAGGGTCCTGGTTCCATTCCCGGTGTGTCTTCATCCACCGGTGCTTTACAACTGGTTTATCAAATGGCCGTAGATATCTCTCTATGTAACCTTAGCTGTTGATTTAAATAACTAAACTTCCTTATTCCATCAAGGAGATATTCTAGTTTAAAGCATCAAACTCATTTTAATAGAAGTGGCTGATATGAGACTAGAAGTGACATCACAGCCACACATTCATCAAAGACTGGATGTATTTTAGTAAAATAAACTTTGCGATTTTAAGGATTAGAGCCGTCAGGGACTTTTTAGAAGATTAGAAAGAACTGAGGTTTTATCATCTAAACAAATTTTGAAGAAAGAATCATTTTCAGTTTGAAAAAAAATTTTTTTTGATTTTCTACAAGATAATTAATAGATGTTAAGAAAGTGAGTGTGTGAAATCGCTTTCCATAAGTACACTTTTGATACCGTTCATATTTTCAAACATACTTTTGACATCTTTAAAAATAAGTATCTGTCGAACAAAACTAAGTATTAAAAGGAATATTTCTGTAAATTTTCATCTTTATTATAAGGAGGGCAATGAAAGATACGTGAAAAAACCAGCTGAATTAGGAGTAGGAGCTGCAGAGGAAATGCTTCCGCTTTGATGTTTGGTGTATCTGTCTGCAGACGTTGGTGAAAAAACCATGTTGATATCTTACTGTATTTGTGAGTTCTTGCATTTCAAAGGTTTCATCAGTGTGTTGATGTGTGGCCTTGTTTGTTTGTTTGTTTATGAGCTTTTATACCACGCCATTCCATTAAGACCATAGTGCCTCCAGTCAAGTTCCGGCTGCCAACAAATCGGCGCACATGATCTTTGACTTGACTGGGCCAGGGAGAAGTGAATGAACACCGCGTTCTCTTCTCGAATAGTGTTCAGAGAATCAGACAGGGGTTGACTGTCCTGCCGTCGGGACCAACAGTTTAACATCCCCTCTGAAGGACGATGTGCACCATTCAACCATTGTCTCTTCTCTCAACGGCTGAAAGATGAGTAGGAGCTGCAGACCAAATGCTTCACTTTGATGTTTGTATCTGTCTGCATAGCTGTGGAAAAATCGAGTTAGACCTGACCGAGGAGGCTTGATCCCAGGCCTCCAGCATCTCAGTCATGCGCTCTACCAACTGAGCTACCTATTCTTACACCTACACCTTACAGTGTACATTGTGATGTTGTAATTGCACATCCAAGACTTGACACTCTAAATGAAAGAAAATAATATTTTCACACCATGTGTTTCTTTAATTATATATACAAAAATGAAAATTCACAGAAAATACAAATTTTGGGATTATTCTTTTAAAGTACTGTATTCGACATATTAGGTGCCCCTGCTCTAATAAGCGCCTGCCCAACATTTCTTGACTGATTACATAATTTATTGAATTAATTTGAAGACCTAAAATAAGTTTTGTTAGAATATTTGCTTATCTTGCATCTCACACTCAGATGTTTTTGTGGTGGTTATTGTGGTGCTAGTATAGAACCAGTTCACACAATGCAGTTTGAGGAGCACACTGTCCTGGAGCGCAGGCGCTTAATAGGAAGAAACTTAAGGCCTAAAAAGTTGTGCAATTATATTGTCGTACAGCGCTGATTATGTTGAAGACGGTAGTGCTTATGTCCTCTATAATACACATTAAGAATTTTTAGCATTTAGACCCCTCCAACCCGACACCCGCAATTTTCTTAAAATCAGGGGTAATCCACACCATTCAACCCGAGAGACTCTTCACAATTCATTGACTAACAACCAGCTATTGTTACACCATACACAACACAGGGGTAATCTATACCTTCTTAACTAACAGCATCTACATAGTCTATTCACAGTTCACTTGTTAGGGAACCAGCTACTGTTACATTATACACAATAGGTCATTCATCTGGGGCTCAAGCCACATAACTACTGTTCAGTGATGCAAATAAGATTAGTCCTTGGCTGAGCCTAAATATACATTATACGCTTGGGAGGACTTTGTGCAAAACCTATGAATGATTGATGGACCATTCTTCATAAGGATGGTTATTTCTTCATGCAAGCTTGTCTACCAACTGTGGTGTAGCGTTTATCATACCTGTCTACAGACCACGAGGCCCTGGGTTCAAGCCTGGGTTGGGTAGACACGCCAGTGCACCACAACTGGTTATCAAAGGCGGTGAACATTGACTTGGTTGTCGATGTTATGTCTGTCCGTACGTCGCACTTGTGTTCTCATCCAGGTCGTATTAATCGTTTCGTGATAGCATTGTTACTATCATAAGCGAATACGCAGGCGACGACCCCGTCATTGTAATTGTGTGTTCACTTGTCGTTGTCGTCGTCATGCAAGCATAGCATGTCTGACCACATCTGATATCTGCCATATTGTGACTCTCCACGTTGGAAACATCAATTTGATTTTAAGGGAGTTACTAAAAAAACCTGTTTTAGAACAAGTTAAGTTGTCATGAGGGAAAGTCCAATGCATTATTACAGCATTGGTCATCCTCAACTAGCAGTTATATATCACAAATCTAATTTCATGAGAGGATTTCCTTTATGTAATAAAATAAAGAAATTGGAATATAGTCTGAAATGATAAGAAATGGAGTGATTGATCAAATGTTGTAAAGTAGGAAATGTAGAAAAGTAATTAGAAGGTAATGTCTTGTGACTAAATCTGTCAACTGAGAGATGATTCACAAAGAAAGTGTTGTTAAAGTTCTTTAGATAAAGAGCCCCAAAAATGTGTATTTAGACATGGATGCAATATATTGATAGGTTACCCAGGGTACAGCCCCTATTATTGCCATTTCAAAAAACTGTTAACATTTTTAAATTGAAATTTTTCATTCCTATATGTTTTGGAGATTATACCTCTGTCTCAAAAAAGGGATATTTGAATTGTTTAAAGCACTGATGAAATCAGTGAATTGATGAAATCAGTGAATTGATTAATAAAACTGTTGGAA
This sequence comes from Chiridota heheva, assembly GCA_020152595.1. NCBI lineage: Eukaryota > Metazoa > Echinodermata > Holothuroidea > Apodida > Chiridotidae > Chiridota > Chiridota heheva. The sequence goes on from JAIGNY010002236.1 coordinate 81,147, forward strand.
ATCAACAAAATAGGAAAAATTATCATCAAAAATGTTTAAAGACTCGCCTTTGTAGAGCTTTTTCAATTTTCAGGTGGATCATGCAAGAATATATGCAAATTAGTGATGTCATCAGTAGAAAGCTCCATTTTGTATTTTGAATCTTGATCATTATTGTCAGCTCTATATCCTGTAGCACAGTGGTTAGGGCATCAAAAGGTACCAGGATCGAAGTCTCAGCCAGGGCGATGTGCTGTGTCCTTGAGCAAGACACTATCCCATTTTCTCCAGTTTTCTCAGCTGTGAAATGAGTACCAGTGGGCTGAGGAGTTAACCAGCAATGGACTGGTGTCCCTTCCAGGGGGAGTCAAATACTGTACTCTTATCTGCTTAGCACCATGGAAACCAGGTATAAGTACCAGCTCTGTGAGCCTAGATGAAATTGAACTATGTCCTGTATAATGGGTATCCCTGACCTTTGACCCCATCCTCAATGTGATTGAGGTTGTTATTATGTGAAACCAGGTATATATGTAAGCACCAGCTCTGTAAGCCCTAAAGGCTAGGTGAAATTTAATTATGTCCTGTATAGTGGGTATTCCTGACCTTTGACCCTGTCCTCAATGTGATTGAGGTTGTTATTATGTTTTACTTCTTTTGTTTGACCTCCAAATAATCATAATAAATCTGCATACAAACATTGCAAGTGGGTTGTGCTTAAAAAGCAGTATTATTTTGTATAAATTTGCATACAAATTATTGCAAGTGGCTTGTGTTAAAAAACAGTATTATTTTGTAGAAACTTTTAAGTACTATAGTTAACTAAGTGTACCAAGCCTTACTAATATTTCTCAAAAAAGCATACGTAAGAATTATTGCTCACTTTTTATGATATATGTCTTATAGAACAGGGGCTCTAAAAGAATTGCAGGGGTATGGGGCAAACTCACAATTCAGTGCTGTGTCACAGACCAAAGAGTAAATGATTACTTGTAAAATAAATATAGTAAATATCAGCCAAATTATACTGGAGCTGTTTTTGCTTCTCACACTTTTTGGCCCTTTTATCATTTCTGAGAGCCCCCTTACCAGGGCAGATCCAGAAAAAATTAATGTGGTGGGACAAATTTGAAGAAAGATGATCATTAGGTGTATGATGCAATATATTTGCCACTATGCACACACAAATCATGTGTGTAAAGGGGTGGGGTCCAGGGCAAAGCCTTGGTAGAGATGTAGGGGCCAAGCCCCCAGAAGCTGTATTTTTGATGCCCCCAAATGGCTTAAAATGTTAGTTTTCATTAGTACTAAGGATATGGTTTCATTTAATGGAAAAAATAATAGATACACTTTTGACCATGTTTTTTAGCTCTAAACAAAGGTCTGAAAGTAGGGGAAGTCGGTTTATCTTTTGGGGTTAAATAAGAAATAATAGAGTTTAAGGGGGAAGCGGTTTCCCCCTCTTGATCCGTCCTTGTCCCTTACAGGCCAGACCCAGGGCAACTTGCTTCAATCTTCATGGTACTGTTAACGGGACGTATACCCTATTTATTTAGTCGAAAATACTAAGTGACTGTCTTCGAAAACTTAAGAAATTCAAGCCGGTCACCAAAACTAATAATTTGTAGTTATCACCAGAACAAAGCAGAGAGGTGCTGTTGCTCAGTGGTTAAGTAGTCATGCTCGTATGCGTAAGGTACCAAGTTTGATTCTGGCAGTGAGTGCTGCATTGTGTCCTTGAGCAAGACACTTTACTTGCTCCAGTCCACTCAGCTGTAAAATGAGCACCAGCACTGCTGGGGAGTTAAGCTGCGATGGACTGGCTTCGTATCCAAGGGGAGTCTTGTACTCTCATCCGCTTGTATCATGGAAACCGGGGATAAGCACCGGCCCGTATGAGCCTATAATGGCTCGGATGGATTTAACTGCAGTATTACCAGAACAAAATTATAAATCTCATTTATGGTTTCAAAGGCATGAATTAAGAAATGTAAATAAGGTCATTCCACCTGACGAGAAGAGACTTTCTAGATTCATGAATATGCATGAAGGGTCCTTTGTTCTTGAATTTCTCCCCCTGTTTCCTTTCCTTCCTACCTCTAAAATGATCTGACCTCTCAGGCACAATTTGACCCTTGTTGTCATGGTGCCGTTAAGCCCTCATCAAACAAACAAACAAACATTATGAAAGGTCAATCTCCTATAAGTTATTCAAGTTTTCATTTACTATTGTCTTAATATTGCCATAGGCAAGGTTGACCTAGTATGCAAATATGTGCTGGAAACAGTCCTTTGACAACTTAAAAAAAAAAATAGTTGTTTACCCTTCCAACTTTTCTTTCTTAATTCAATGAATAGTAAATTGTGCTTCAGTTTTTTTTCTGGAGACTAATTTAACATCAGAATCTCAAATACAAGTTGTTGGTATCAAAAGCCAGGCAACTTGTCATGAACTTTCTACCTATTTTTAGACCGTGGAACCCTGCATTAATTGTTTTATCATTTTTGAGATGTTCAACTTTGTTACGAAAGATACCCAACATGTGTAGAGAAACCAAGAACGTATTTTGCAATTAGCTCGTTGTTTGTTTACTATTCCTTGACCAGTGAATGCACCTGCACCGTACATGACATAGATACTCTATTGGGGTGAAGTTATGTGCATACCTTGAATAATAATCCGTGGATAAACTGTTTATAGTCTGTGTTAAAGGGGAGGTCAAGACTCGATGATTGGAGCTTGTTATTTGTGTGCAATGTAGATTACAAATTAATTAATTAATTTTAGATCATGTTACAAATTGAAGTATTCATTGGTATTTAATTTTGTCACTCATTTTGTACAGAAACCAGTCGTACCTCAACCACATGGCTCCAAAAAACGTAATTAAAGAATTTGATTAAATCTCTTTTACTTGCCTGGAAGAAGGGCTCGGGTTTTTCAACTGAAGGTACCATCAACTTAAATTGTTAGTCAGACAATTTGTTATGTTTTTAATAGCAGTGTGGAGCTTAAAGGAGCGCTAGACCAAGAAGTGAAGGCGTATTTTTAGGGGTCCCCAAAAATCAAATGCCTATCTAGCATGTAATAGTGTAACAATGTTCTGCTTAATATAAATATTCAAGTGTCCTTTGCTCTCACGTTGTCTGTGGAGACATGAAGTTTACCTATCTGTTGTGGATAACATATCCGTGAAATTCGCAAAAAACGAGTGCCCACACTTTTCGGTCTAGTGCTCCTTTAATAGGCCTAAATTGCTGATTGGTTTAAAATTTGAGAAATTTGTGACGAGAATTATCTGAGAAGGAATCATGATTTGAAAAAAAAAATTGGAACGATTGATCATTATTTGCAGCAATTGGAAAAAATAGATAATGATTCGGAAATGGTTGAGTATAATTAAGAAAAACCAGGAATTTATTGGGTAGATATTGATTTGGAAACTATGCTGTATCTGCCCATCCTCACCCTGTTAAAGTATGTTGAAAATTGAGAATGGTATTTATATGTGGATAAAGTTGCTCTAGCCATATCAGAATTTCTTCACTTTAGTATTTGGAGTCATTGTCTGCAAAACCAAAAGAATCATCTTTTTATTACATGTAAGTTTTAAGGTACATTGCAAAATGTTAGCATCAGAAGTGTTTTCCTGTGGTACTGTAGTTGTGAAGATGTTTAGAATTTAATTTTTGTCACTTTCTTAAATTTTTGTTTAACAGATTTCATGTTATGCAGTTTAGGTATCATTAGTTCTGTTGGAACATAGTGGTGTATCGATGTGTGTCTACTGGTGCATCGATGTGTGTTTACTGGTACATCTGTGTGTGTTTACTGGTGCATCGATGTGTGTATTTTACTGGTGCATCGATGTGTGTATTATACTGGTGCATCGATGTGTGTAATATACTGGTGCAATGATGTCTGTATACTGGTGCATTGATGAAACCCAAATATCAAAGGTCCTGGGATGAATAAATCACTTGTCCAGCTGCCTGGGATATGCAGACCCCTAGCTTTGCTGTTTCACAGGGGCGGCCTGCCCTGCCCTTCTAGGGGTATGCCCTTCCCCTCATAAGATTTGTTTTTTATAGATTTAATTTTTTTTTAAACCTAATGATCTTAATTATCCTCATAAATGAAATACCTTACATGGATACAGAACACAGAATGATAGCACAGTAAGCAATTGTCCTGTTTGGCTAATTACTGGTCCTTATCTGTCAGAATAGCTTCATACTGAGATGTATGATTGTAGCTAAGAAGAACAAATTTGCAGCTTAAATATATTCAACTAATTTTATGACAACAGTACTGTATCTCCCTTGGGCATAACAAATTCAGTGGCTAGCTGCTTGACAAATTATTTGTAAACACCTCAGAAGGTATGTGCACAGTATTTTTTAATACTTTTGGTATTTTTGTAGTACTAAACATTGGTCACACCGTCTATGCATAATGCACAAGTATTTTCATCCACACCCTAGAATGTCGTCTTGCATCTTTTCTACCCGTTTCTAAAGCGCAACAATATAAAAGAATGGGTCAGTGATCATTCCATCAGTATCCACAATATAAAAGAATGGGTCAGTGATCATTCCATCAGTATCCACAATATTAAAGAATGGGTCAGGGATCATTCCATCAGTATCCACAATATTAAAGAATGGGTCATGGATCATTCCATCAGTATCCGTCCACTCCGTGACCTGGCTACAATCACCGACAAAATTATTTGGCACTTTTTCTTCCCCCTTCTTCCCCTCATTTTGGTAAAAAATTTATAATAAATTTCTTTGCGTCTTCATTTTTAAAGCAGTAATCATGGTAATCATGCCAACATTGAAGCGGAGGAGAGAGTGGGGGAGGGGGATAGGTGCCAAGTATTTTGTCACTGATTGATCACCGACAAAATTATTTGGCACTTTTTCTTCCCTCCACTACCCCTCTTCAATGTTGGTAAAAAGATTAGAATAAAGTTCTTAGCGTTTTCATTTTTAAAGTGGTAATCATGCTAAGCGGCAAAAGAAAAAAAGGTGCCAAGTATTTTGTCGCTGATTGTAGCATCCCAAAAGATAAGGGTGCAAGGGATTTTGATAATGCGTTTTTTTCAAAAAGTGGGGCAGAGAATTTCCCACATTTCCCCTGTGGCCATGCCCATGGGTATGCCCAGAGGGTTTGATAGGGTTGTACAATCCCTCAATTGTCCCAAGGATAAAATGATCAAAAAAAAGCTCCAGAAAATGTGCTAGAAGAATTTACTCTCCAGTTAAATTTAACCTCCGAACAGTGTAATAGTCACTTCCAATTTGAAATACTGTTCAGTTATTCTTGTTCTGTTATTTTTCCTCGGAAACCCCCCCACCCCCTCATCATATGAAAGGCTGGCTACACCCCTTGGTGCTTCTAGTGGTTTTAAAGGATTAGTTCAGGTCAGACATTTCCATGATTCAGGACAAACACAAAATTATCAAGGTATGTTTTTTTGTCTCTATACCATAAGAGACATTTCTGACCACTAACCAAATCCTTAAATTGAAATGTCATTGCTCTCTTAAAAGGGGCCCAGGGCATTTATCTTATACTATGGTGACATCCCCCTCCCTTCCCCAAAGCAGGTAGGAGTTCCATCTCTCCTATTCACCCGCTACTGAATCATTAGTAAATGCAGCTTATCTTGTTGAACCCATTTTCAGGTGTCTTTGTTTTTTAAATTGAAATGTGTTGATGTGCTCTTTTTCTGTATAATTTGTGAAAATATTTGCTTTAGGGAATGAAAGTGTGATCTCTTTGAAATGTTAGTTTGTATTTATTCTTTCAATTACTTGCATGCTAATGATGCCTTTGGCAATTCTCACACACTGATAGTTTGCATTTATTATGCAGTATCAAAGGTGATATACATAGTGGCATAGTTTTCACGGGTTGTGGGGACACTTGAGGGAAGGGTACCAGTGGCACATGGACTTGGGAGAGAATGGGACTGGAAGGGGTCTTGGGAGGCAGGGGTCTTGGGAGGAAGGAGACTCAGGAGGGAAGGGGGCTCAGGAGGGATGGGGCTCAGGAGGGATGGGGGCTCAGGAGGGATGGGGGCTCAGGAGGGATGGGGGCTCAGGAGGGATGGGGGCTCAGGAGGGTTGGGGGCTCAGGAGGGATGGGGCTCAGGAGGGATGGGGGCTCAGGAGGGATGGGGGCCCAGGAGGGATGGGGGCTTAGGGGGGATGGAGGCTCAGGAGGGACGGGGACTCGGGATGTTCATTCATTCTCATGAGTTTTCAGGGGTTAAGGACTTGGAAGGGAAGGGGACTGCAGTTGAAAAGGTACTCGGGGGAGGAAATTTGGAGAGGAACTTAGGAGAAAAGGGCTCAGGAGGGAATGGGCGGCAGGAGGGAAGGGACTCTGGAGAGAAGAGACTCAGGAGGGAATGGGACTCGGAATGTTTATTCATCCTCGGATAAAAATTATTGGAGATGTCTCTCACACCCTGAATCAATGTATGAAAAAAATACTTGAAGATGCCGAACATTGTAGAGCATTGCCTGATATGCATAGATGTCTGCAATGGCATAGCCTGCACCAATAAAAGTGAGAGTAGGGATACAGATGTGACTTTCAATGTCCCAAAAATGTGTGTGTGTGTGTGAGGGGAGAAGGGGGGGGGGGGTCCTTGATAACATAATAATTCTGAAAAGTTTGGGAGTGCCCAGAACCCCCATTCCCCCTGTCGCTATGCCACTGATAGACACACATGACAAACATCTGGGAGGGAAAGCAACCCCCATTCCCCCTGTAGCTATGCCACTGATAGACACACATGACAAACATCTGGGAGGGCAAGCATGTTTTGTCTGAGAGAATATTTTTTTTATTCTCAAGAAATATTTCCCGATTTCATCAAAGGTACAAAAATTGGCAAATATACCTGCAAATCATTCATGTGAATTTGAATGTTTTTTGCTACAATACATCCATCATTTGTTCAGCTTTGGAAGGACGGGAGGGGGGAGGGATTACCTATATGCTTATGCAGTAAACTACTGTATAGTGATAATTGCTAACACGCAACTACAATTTCCCCCTTACTTACAAGCAGATATCCCCAACCTGAAGGCACTAATCATATGACAAGGCATTAATCAAAAATTAGTCCTGGAAAATAGTTTATATATTCACCAATGGGATCACATTATATATTTAGTCAATATACAATCTACAACATTTACAGAACATCAATTTCATAATTCTTCTTCATAAATATTTGTGATAATTACAGATCTGCTTGGACTGAACCAATAATAAAATAATATATTACAGATGAAAATTTGCATTTTTGTGAATATATGTAAATATTCTCCTGAAATATTCTTAGAGACACATGAAAGAAGAAAAGATGTAAGCATTATGAATATCATTAGAAGAGACAATTAAAAAAGCTAAATGATCTCTAATGAAGCATTCATGGAGAGAGATTTTTTCTAAATGTTTTTCAGCCTGTTTAAATTCTTACAATGGTGATACAGTTGATAATAAAAGATTCACTCATTTTAGTGGCAGTAGGGTTCTTCATGTAGCAATATCTTGCCTTAGGAGAAATGGTCTGTCAATCATTCACAGTAATTGCACACATTACCTCAGGCATATGATACACAGCCATTTTTATTACCAGTTTGAAAACAAACTTTTCCCACTAAGACACCTAATACGGATGAGTGATTTCAATAACAAAAGTGCCTTGATTATTCAGCTCTGCTTTGTGTAATCTTATACACACAAATAGCCTTGGGCTACTTGGCTGTGGCGTGCATGGGAATGGCAGATAAACAATCATTGTTGGAGTGGAAACAATACACTGAACAGGAAGTTGGGTTGGTAATTGTCATGCGGGTAGGCTTAAAGAGAAACTTTTCAGCATGTTCACAATATATCGATTATCACGATATTGTGTTGTTTTCTCCACGATATCAAAAATATCTTGTATATGCCAATTCTAGTCATATAGAAGTGCATAACAGAAACAGAACTTCAGAGACATTTCAAATCAATGAGATTTCATCTGAATATTTGCAGCAAATCTGATTCTGTATGTTTCCTTTGCTTACTGTAGATCTTATATTTTATGGGACAAAATATGAGATATGCATGCTGAAAACCCAAGCAGTTTTTCAAAAATAATTATCATATCATAGATATCGCAATATGGTAATATCACGATATTTATGTCCACGATGATCTGTGCGTGATTAACCCATATCGGGACAGCCCTGGTTCTTGTATAGTATGCATTACAATATGACATTCAAGATGGTAGTACTGAATAAGCATGCATAACCTAAGCAGTAGCTTAACCAACCAACTTAACTTTGGCACTATAGCTTAGTCTAAACATCAAATAATAAACCATTGGGGAATACACGTAAACAGTTACGATCCTGATGGGGGATGGGGGACAGGAACATACACCATAATAGTAGGGTAGGGCACGAACATAAAACATAATTCACTACTGTGTTGTATGCTCCTACTTGTATAATACAACAGCTCATGTACAATTACGAATGGCAAATTGACTAGCTGACATTTAAAGATCTACGGACAGATAGCAATTAATTGAGCTTAATGGGAAGAAATATGCTATAACCCAGGAAAATATGCTATAAACCAAGAAAATATGCTATAAACCAGGAAAATATGCTATCTAGGAAAATATGCTATAAACCAGGAAAATAGCAGACAGTTTCAACAAAATCGGATCAATATTGATATATCTTCTTGTTAACTGACTGTTTTTCAATCCACCACCAACACTATTTGAATGGGAGTAGTTGATTATGACGAAGAAGAATTGAATCCCAATCCTACCCTGAATCAAGATTTAGCGGGAAAAAGCAGTCTGGTGACTTTCAGTGCCAGAAATTTAAAACAGAAATTCAAAAAATGACATCAAAATTTTGAGCAGTCCTCCAGTCATACATCACAAATTTCGCATAAATTAAAATTTGATCAGAAAGAGAAGTACAACTAAACTAAAATTAAGGAGTTTTATTTTCCCTTCAAAATTCACAAACTGATCTGCTCAGGGGATTCTTTCAACATATGTAGACATTGCTAGATGTCCATAGACCTTCAAGGACGTAAACATTCACCGCGAACATACTGTCACACTTCCTACTGTCACACTTCCTGCTGTCACACTTCCTGCTGTCACACTTCCTGCTGTCACACTTCCTGCTGTCACACTTCCTGCTGTCACACTTCCTGCTGTCACACTTCCTGCTGTCACACTTCCTACTGTCACACTTCCTGCTGTCACACTTCCTGCTGTCACACTTCCTGCTGTCACACTTCCTGCTGTCACGCTTCCTGCTGTCACGCTTCCTGCTGTCACGCTTCCTGCTGTCACGCTTCCTGCTGTCACACTTCCTGCTGTCACGCTTCCTGCTGTCACGCTTCCTGCTGTCACGCTTCCTGCTGTCACGCTTCCTACTGTCACGCTTCCTACTGTCACGCTTCCTACTGTCACACTTCCTACTGTCACACTTCCTACTGTCACACTTCCTACTGTCACACTTCCTACTGTCACACTTCCTACTGGCACACTTCCTACTGGCACACTTCCTACTGGCACACTTCCTACTGGCACACTTCCTACTGGCAAACATTAATAACCTTAAAACGATACAAACAGAATTATCAATTACTTCCAAATGTTCTTCTTGAATACTTTCACCAAATGATGGGTGCGGACAATGTGATGAAATAGCGTCATACAAAACCTTTCCTCTCCGAAAGAAAATTATGATAAGTCAAGAGGAAAATGTCTCCATGACCAGGATATTTTCAGTTCCTTTTAAAGGTATACTGAGATGTAGAGGAAACATTGGCCAAATTGTTTGAAGTAAAAACATTCTGATCATGTTACAGTACTATAAATTTTCATGCATTGTTATGTAAATTTGTTATGCAAATTTATTATGCTAATTTGTGATGTAATACAGAATGACCTTGGTATTTTTCATCAAATTTCTACAACAGGGTACAGCAAGTTCTGACTAAAATGTTTTTAGTCTTCATCATATCCCCCCAAAAATTATTCCATGAACAGATTGCCTGTGACTGTACATCACAAATTCAACATGGCGTATTAAGCACCCCTGCTCAATGAGCACCCACCCAACAATGTGTGACTGATAACATAATTTATTTCATTAGTTTGAATACTTCAATCATTTTTGTTACATTATTTGCTTATTTTGCGCCTGACCCTGATGATGTTTTTGCGGTGGTTATTGTGGGGCAGGTATATAGAACCAGTTTACACAATGCAGTTCGAATAGCACACTGTATGAAACATGGGCGCTTATTAGGAAGAAACTGCGGGCCTAAAAGGTGGCGCAATTCTAGATTCGTAAGTGCCCCGGGCGCATAAACCTTAACTAAACTGGGCCTACAATACATGAACTACACATCGATTCGTGTTTCAATGTTAACCTAATAAAGTTTCAACACAATGTATCACTGCCGAGAATTTCAAGGTCCTTGACCTGAATCATATCTTTCTTCCTCCTCATTCATCCCCTCCGCTCCCCACACCTCTGAAAAAAAAATATATATATATATAAAAATGAACAGATTGCATCATTAAGTCATAAGTACTACTCTCTCACTTGGAATACAAAACACTGATTGAAAACATGTGATTACTAACAGCAATAAAACTATAACATAAGTGCATGAATTAAACAAAATATCAAATAAATAAGTTTACATCGTTCAGTTAGCAAATATTAGATTTCCTTGAAATTCCTTCCGCAGTATTGCACAAATGTAGACAGAAAAACCACACGAGTGCCAAGCCCACTTTGGCATGTGATGTTAATGAACATTCACTTTTAGACTATCAAAATTTAAGAAACAGATTAAAACATAAGTTTTGACAAAAAATATTTAGTGCTATAATTGAATACTATAAACTTGCTATGGAAAGTGATGCATAAGTAATTACCTATAGGTACTTAGAAAAAGATTACATCACCAGTAATGTCCGGTTATTCATTTCAAGCTACCTGATTGGCTAACAAGCCTCATTGCATAATCCTAATATCCGGTTATTACTCAACGAACGGACAGTAGATGAAAAAATGACCAATGACAACACTCCCAGTCAATAACCGGGCAATTGCATATTCATTAGATTGCAGTTTCTACACTCACCATGGCAACCACCCCTAGAAACCGTGGATTAACCATGAATTAACCCTTCTATAAATTGTACTTACAAAAAGAAATACTGCCGAAAATACTCAATTTCTATTTCAGCATGAACGAATTTCTTGCTGATAAAACTGGATTATGCCAGACTTAAAACTGATTAGCAAACAAATTTCAATGTGCACAGTAAAAACAAAGTGTGGTCCAAGTTTTGTTCCATTTTAGTACAGGTAAGCCTGTAATCAATCTAGAACAGCTTTAAATTATCATCGGTTTATCACAATAGCCCTTCAGGTTTTGTTTATCATAAAGACCCCAACAAATTCATGTGCAGGAATAACTCAAGACTTTTACGCAAGCCAAATAGGCTAAAGTTATTGAAACTGTGCTGGCCTGTACATAAAACCAAATGGCCCGAGTGCATCAAAGAAATATTTGCCAGTCACCAATCAGCCACCTGCCCCATCCTCCCTAAAGGGTTAAAACATCCACCTTTTTAGCAATCCATTCTCTGGGATGATAAACACTTCATCTCCCCCTGCTGGCTATCACCTCATCTGTTAAAGAAGCTCAACTGCCCATAATCCTACGACAAAACCATCTTAAGCATGATTTTATTTAGCGACCTGTGCAGCCATTTTGTGCACGGCCGGCCATTTTCGAATAAGCTGCTCAACCAAAAAAATACTTTAAAATGAATACCGAAAGAATTAGTATCATGTGAAAGAGCACAGAAAGGAACACATCGGGACAAATCTTTGTCCTATGGAACATAATTGAACAAATTAACGAGTGGCAAGCAACACTTTACTTAAATTTCATCGACTGCGAAAAAGCTTTGGATTCAGTTCACAGAGACAGTTTATGGCAAATTATAAGGCTTTATGGAATAGGAGACAAATCTATTAGGCTCGCCAAAATGCTGTATGACGACTTCAGACGTGCTGTGGTTGAGCAGGCAGAAACATCACACTGGTTTAACATCAAAACCGGATTAAGGCAAAGGTGTAATATGTCTGATTTTCTTTTCCTGATGGTTATAGACTGGATCATGAAATGGTCAGTAAGAAATGGAGAAGCTGGAGATTCTCAACTGAACTAGATGAGTTGGACTTTGCAGATGATAGCTATGTTATCTTCAACGAAACAACACATCCAACTAAAATCAGATAGACTAAACTGAGGAAGCAAAGCAGGTTGGTTTCAAGGTGAATACCCAGAAAACCAAAGCAATGAGAATTAATGCAAGAAATGAAGAAAGAATACAGGTCGGTGATGAAGCAATAGAGGATTAGAGGAATTTGTTATCTTGGTGCAACAAAAAATACAGAGGGTGGAGAAGCCGGTGACATAAAGAATAGATTAGCAAAATCCTTTAAGTACCTTCAGAAGGTTACAGAAAGTGTGGAACTCAAACAACATAAGAAGGAAAACAAAGCTAAAACTGTTGAAAACCCTGGTGTTAACTTGAAAACCCTGGTGTTAACTTTGAAAACCCTGGTGTTAACTGTTGAAAACCCTGGTGTTAACTGTTGAAAAGCCTGGTGCTAATTGTTCAAAACCCTGGTGCTAAGTGTTCAAAACCCTGGTGCTAACAGTTCAAAACCCTGGTGCTAACTGTTAAAAACCCTGGTGTTAACTGTTCAAAACCCTGGTGCTAACTGTTCAAAACCCTGGTGCTAACTGTTCAAAACCTGGTGCTAACTGTTCAAAACCCTGATGCTACCTGTATTGCTCTATGGTTGCAAAACGTGGAAAATGAATAAAGGAGATAATATAGCAATTGACATGTTCCAGAATAAAGCCAAAGAAAAATAATGGACATCCGGTGGAAAGAAATGGTCAGCAATAGAGAACTGCTAAATCGCACAAATATGAGACTCATAAACAGAACTTATGGAGTAAGTAAGGAGGTACTAAGCCGACATTGGAAATTTATTAGGCATATTCTCAGGCAATCACTGAAACACAGCTTTGAGTTGCCTGAAAGACGTAGGAAGCGAAGAAGGTCCAAAACTATATGGCGGCGCACAATGGAAAAGGAGAGAATAGAGACTGGATGGAGGACAGGGGCAGAAGCAGGGTTACGGCAACCAACAGGGAAAAATGGAGAAGTTCGTTGGAGGCCCTATGTGCCATCAGGCATGCGGAGGATAGGTAGGTAGGTAAGAGAGCACACCCATTGTGATCAGACTGCAGGGCCAGCCGCACTAAGAAATCCTGATGGTAGTGAAAACAGTCACCCATGACCCATAAAATAATCAGATAAGCATGCAGTACTAACCAATTCCTATTTTTCTGACTTCCTTTAAAAGGATAATAATTCTTGTATACAGCTTCTTTACCTTCATCTTTTAGAAAGAAATTTGTCAGCTTTTATCTTATTTTCTTTTTTATTCTGGTCACAAAACTATGGAATGTGGGTCAAAAACAAAAATACTATTCAATAAATACAATCTATAGGAAATGGAAATGTTTACGATGAAAGATTCTAGCAATGTGGTTGAGAATTGAGACAAACCCAACAACGGAAGTCACTATGCTACATGAATTTTAAAAAGTTCTATGAATACATAAAATCATACAAAATACAAAGCAGCTACAACAGAATACTAACTAGCGTTCGCTATTTGTTTCAGTAAATAATTTCAAAACTAACTGTCAAACATATCTGTAATTATTTCAAGATTACCTATCCAATCAAATTTCATGCATTTAATCAAAACAAAGTACTAATACATTTAATGTAAATTGACTAATTGTTGACATATAAAACAAATTTCAGATTTACAACGATAAATAATAAAGCTCTAAAATTTGTCATTTTTTTATAAATTGTAAACCTTTATGCCCCTGAAATTGATAAATGAAAACAAGCTTTTAAATGATTAAACTTCACTTATATGGAAGTTCAAGTGAGATTGTGACACGTGTATACTGAATTGACAAACTTGCTCGAAAATAATTTTAAAAACAAATTTCAGATTGCAAAAGGGAATGCTGCAGCTGTGAGAAATTCTTTCTCTCCTTAATTGTCAATCTTTACAGTCCCTGAAATTAAGCATAAAGAAATAAAAGAAAGTTTTTAAACTTTACTTACATGGTAGTTTTAGTATAGATTGTGACAGATATTATACTGAATTGGCAAACTTGCTGGATTACAGTTAAAAGGTTGCATTGCACACAAAGTACTTAATCTCATATGAACTCTTTCAATATAATTACTGAATAACAGTTGTTGACTTTCCAGATGAAATTGTGAACAGGGGCAGAGATGGACTGGAAAATTCTTCCACTCACCATCCTTACAAAAAAACGTGTCAGCTGTTCCAATTTCATGCATGAACACGCATACAAACCCAGGATAATCCTTGGTATTTGCACTAGTTTGACACTCTTTCTCCCTCATTCCACAAAAAACAGTGCCTGCCACTCTTTTACACATAAACCATGGAAACTACACTTTACAGGTTTTCCTGTGTCCAACAGGACAATGCGTGTCATACAGGAAACAAGAGAAAACCTGTGTCATAAGTACCGGACACAGCGTTTACACCATCAAATATTTCTTCATGCAAGAGCCCATTTAGCTGGTCCAAATTTACTTGAAAGTTTGCCACGTTTTGCCACATTTCTTGACACAGGTTGGAACTCGTTTTACCACACTTTTTCCTGTCTTGTTAAAACACCCATTTTCACACATTTACATGCATGTCAGCCACACATGAACACATGTGGGATTACCTGTTAGACACACAGGGGATTAGTTCCAATTTCATGCATTGTCATGTGTGTCACTTTTGTTTGCCACACGTGAAGTCTTTTGTCTGCCACATGTGTTCCTGCAGAAACACAGACAAGGTTTGACACACTCTTTTTTGTAAGGGTAGTGTTACCCCTTGCCTATTCCCCATGAAAACAATTTTCAAAGGTGAAATTTGTTCAGAAGGTGGCACAAAAACTTTCTGTGACAGCCACAACATTTCAGTGCAAATTATATTTGCATATAAGGCTAGCTTTAAAGTTGAATGTACCAATAATAAAGACCCTTTTTTTTTTTTCTTTTTTTTTGTCATTTTTATTTCATCAAGCAGAGGTTGAGAAAAGGGAAGTCAAGCAACCAAATAAAGACAATTTTTTTTTTTTAAATAAATACAATTTTCCACAGTATAAATTGAAACAAAGGTGGTCTACCACTGTTGTCCACACAGACGACAAATGACTACAGATTGTATTCAACTATCACATTAACAACAGCTAAACACCATTATCAAAATGCCCCGCAAACATTCTCTAATCTCTCGTCTCTACAACCTGGAACGATCATCAATTTGTACCACACCAACATTACTGTCTACACCATGTAAGCCAGCCACCATCTTCCTCCTTTTAGTAATCTCCCAAGTTTGCCTCATTGACTTGCGACTGGTGATAGCGTCCTCTTTGTGAGAAATCTTTGTTGTCTTCAGTGAGTTGTTCGGTCGTGATTTTTGGATCGAAGTTCAGGGAGCTGACAACCATTTGCTCACTTGGAGGTGGTCCACCCCTGAAAATGGAAAATGAAATGAACAGTAAATATGAAAAATAGTAAGATTGTGGGGAGAATTGCAGGGGCAAGGCAAAGTCATGCAACATAAACTTAGAATGAAACCTTACAGATGATTTTTCCCATATTCATACTTTTGATCTGTTCTCATAGAGGTCATATTCCCTGTTCTCTTACTAAATTCCTTAATTTCATTAATTGAAACTAAGTGTTTAATATATTGGTTGGGCAGAATATGGGGGAAGAGGAGGGGGTACTTCCTGTGTGAGGTATATATATGTGCTGCCCGAGCAGGTGCCTTTTTTGCACCATTTTCGTAGTGCAGGTGTCTTTTTTTACTATATATAAATATATAAACAAATTAACTAAATTTCTTCTCTTTTTTTTTTCTAGTATAAAACAAAAATCTTTTTTTCTCCATCATTTTTGAAGTGCAGGTCCCCCCCCCCCTCCCCAAAAGAGCTTTTACTGTGTACATTTTGTACTGCTGGTCCATTTTTACAATATTTTTATTGAATACTTGTACTGAAAGTATCGAAATTGACTTCTTTCATACTGCAGGTATCAAAATTGTATAATTTCACACTAGTTACCAAAAAATATGTCATACTGCAGGTATTTTTTCAGTTGGCGGGCTGCACACCCCTACCACTTTTAGTATGAAGTCCCACCGCCGCCCCCTCCTCCTCCCTGGGCGGTATATGTTTCAGATCAAAGAATTGAGCAAAATGTCATAAGATTAAAAATATCAATTATTTGTTCTGCTCCTTAAAATTTCAAACAGTCAGACCCGACCTGATATATAAGCAGGTCGGGTCAGACATTTCCCCTTTATTTTGAAAACCACAAGCAATTAGAATCAAATTTCCCTCATCAATGGCTCCATTGTACTAGTTCTCCTTTTGGTCCTGGGTTGGTGTGGAAGTTGGTGTTGAGTATCAAATTAGCAATAGATGAAGTCCTTATTGTGTGGTTGAGCAGTTATTTTATTTAAGATAAGTGATTGCATTATTTGCTACAGTAAGTTTGCGGTTCTGATTTGCTGGAACATGTTTTTAAGGAGAAGGACAAGTCATGGGCAATTCAACAGACTGTTTGCAAATGACCTTTTTATTAAGCAATATACCAAAATAATTAGATCGTTCATCAAGTATCTATAGGCTCGTACAGGACAATCAAGCCATTAAAGCTACAAACTAGTGCAGGAAAAGGAGATATCTTGTTCCTGCAGTTAGTTATTCAACTTAAAGCTCCTAGAGCATTGTGTGCGAATGGTTAATAACAGCATGATGATCTAGCCGCCGCATTGAAAAGTTGTCCAAATTGAGGTATACCTGTCTAATGATGCATGCAACATCTCACCCCCATTAA
This sequence comes from Chiridota heheva, assembly GCA_020152595.1. Classification (NCBI taxonomy): domain Eukaryota; kingdom Metazoa; phylum Echinodermata; class Holothuroidea; order Apodida; family Chiridotidae; genus Chiridota; species Chiridota heheva. The sequence goes on from JAIGNY010002236.1 coordinate 98,249, forward strand.
TTGGAAAACCCACAAAAGTAATATCGACTTTCAAGTATAGCAAGGGTAATGATACCTGATTGGTTTAACAACCCCTGCGCCGTGATGGCTGCGCAGTTGAGTTTAGTCTCTGGGGACTTGACGCTGCGCCGTGATGGCTGCACGGTTAAGTTTAGTCTCTGGGGACTTGACGCTGCGCCATGATGGCTGCGCGATTGAGTTTAGTCTCTGGGGACTTGACAAAGGTTTTCTGCTTGTGAGACGTTTGGACAAAAGGTATCAGCGTTTTGAGTGCAATTGTAGGAAAGCACTATACAAAAACTGAGTATTATTATCATTATATTATCTAAGGGGTGAACTGAGTGCCCCTGGCAACCTCCTTCCCCTAAAAGTTGTCAAGAAGAAATTGGAACAGACTAAAAAGATTCCTTTAGCCGTTTAGGAGCCTATATCCCAAATTGTGAAAACACATTATTCCAAATTCTTAGAACAAACAATTGCAACAAGCAATATTGACGCAAACTCAAATATGCCACATTTACAAAATGAACGCTTTGGGATGTAGGGTGTCACAGTCTGGTATCTCCTCGGTGTTGTTAGTTCAGTGTTTGAATTTAAAGAAATATTCCCATGTTTTTTTCGTAACCTTACATAAAAAAGAATAAAATTTTAGAAACAATTTAGTACAAAAATCACGTTGATATGTTATTTCTACCAGGAGATATTCAAATTATAAGGTTTACAAAAAATGCCAATAAACGAATAGGAAAAGGCTCAGTATGACATCACAGAAACACATTCTCCCACAAAGTTTATGAATTTCATTAAAATCTATCATCCTCTTTTATTTACCTGCTAGAAAAATAAATTGATGAAAGTTCGGTATTTATATGCATGGTCAAATATACCCTACTTCAATAACTTTTGGAAATTTGTTTCTAATCATACAGAAACAACCAATTAACGTTCAAAGAAATACATAAACATTTGCAATGGAAATGTCTCTATGACATCATCAAACATGAATTCATCATACTGTACAAAAACTTTAAAATGCAATTGGGAAATCTTTAAAAAAATCCACATCTCCTAAATGGAATATGATATCAACCCGATTTGTGTACCAAATTGGCTCTAAAAGTGGCGCTCCTTCAAATAAATTTTACAAAACAAGGGGAATATTACCCCAAAAAACAACATGGGAATATTACAAAGAACCATAGGAATATTACAAAGAACCATGGGAATATTACAAAAAAAACCATGATATATTACAAACAACCATGGGAATATTACAAAAAAAACCATGGGAATATTACAAACCATGAAAATATTACAAAAAAACATGGGAATATTCCTTTAATGGCATAGTTCTAGGGTGCCCCTTCTTCTTTTCCTGGACCCAAAACTGTATTTGCTTAAATGTATATGGACAGTAGCGATTTTATTTGACCACCATTACAGAAATGTTAGCTTACAGCTAATATTTCTTCGTCAAACTTTAATTAGTCCTTACTACAGGTGTTACTCAGTGTAGTAAGGCTTTAATATTAAAAAAGTTGCAAAATGGTCATGCAGAAAAGTTTCTTTTTAAGCCTACCCGCACCTGACACCTGAGTTAATCCTGAAAACTGGTATGGCAATTACCAACCAGACTTCCTGTTCAGTGTATTGTGTTTCCACTCCAAACAATAAACGTGTATCTGCCATTCCCATGCACACCAGTCAAGTAGCCCAGGCTTATTTGTGTGTATAAGGTTATACAAAGCCAGTGCTGAATAATCAAAACACTTTTGTGTTTTAAATCAATCATCCGTGTTAGGTGTCTTAAAGGGAGAAATTTGTTTTCAAACTGCTGATAAAAATAGCTGTGTATCATAATGCCTGCGGTAATAATGTGCATTTACTGTGAATTATTAATGGACCATTTCTCGTAAGGAAAGATATTGCTTCATGGTCAATTTTTGACCAATTTTGATGACATTTTTTGCTATTTTCATGGTTTATAGCATAATTTTATGGTTTATAGCATATTTTCATGGCTTATAGCATATTTTCATGGCTTATAGCATATTTTCATGGCTTATAGCATATTTTCATGGCTTATAGCATATTTTCATGGTTTATAGCATATTTTCCTGGTTTATAGCATATTTTCATGGCTTATAGCATATTTTCATGGCTTATAGCATATTTTCATGGCTTATAGCATATTTTTATGGTTTATAGCATATTTTCATGGTTTATAGCATATTTCCATGGCTTATAGCATATTTTCATGGTTTATAGCATATTTCCATGGCTTATTGCCTAATTTCTTCCAATCATAGCTCAAGTTTTTGCTACCAGCCCATAGATCATTATTTTTGGCCCACTACAAAACATCTCAATGGTGTGCCCTCTTTGCTGCATATAAATTTATGAAAAGTTGGTTGATCATTCATGCGAGTGATTTTTCCTGTTCTCAGAGGGTGTGGGATTGAGGGTGGGGACATTAACACCAAAAATGAAATAAGACACAATAAATATATCAGTACGCATGAATATAACAAAGTCATAAATATATTTCATAATGAATTCACATTCCTCTCTATGCATAACAATAAATGCAAAATTTAAGCATTTGTATGATTTATATTTTTTGACACGGTAAATGTTTTACAACGCATCAATTGAAGCACACAAGTAATCTAGAATGCCCTCCGAACACATGTCCAGTAAATGGCAAAACTCACTCTACTGGGAAAGGGCAATTTGGCAAACTTGAAATAAGTGAGGGCTCCATAATAAAAGTTGAAGGAGACATAAAGTCAAATATTCTAGCTTGGTAAATGATAGAGAATTGAAAAATAAACCAACTACCAAAACCTCAATCTTATTACATCCTCAAGTTATCAGTTTGAATTTGTAACATGGACGCTGCCATGTTGTCTAGTTTTATGTTGAAATCGTGCCAATGATGATGTAACTTGCCCTATGTGCTAGCACACATAATGTATTTCTTTAGAATATTCCTTGACATTTTCTTTCCAAAATGTTTTGACATCAAGTTCTAGAGGCTTGAATCAGTAGTATCATATACAAATAAAAATTCTTTAACCCATGCAAATAAAAAATATTGCTTAGAAATTAGAAAATTTGAAATAGATTATAAAGAAATACATTAATAGTCTAATCTGTACTGGGTGTATGACATCATTTTTTAGAGGGCGTATGAACGAAATGGCCACTTAGAGTACGTTGATATAAACAGAATTAATGGTTTCATGAACATGATGAAAAACCGTTGCAATAGATTTTCAGTCCAAAATCCTCAGTCTACAAGGTGGAACAAAAACACCACTTAAAATCACTCATCAATAAACAAACGAAACCTTTACTGTTAAATACCACTCAATTTGTAAATTACTACTTTAAGCCAGACATTTTGACTACGGGAATACTTTTGTCCTTGTGTTGAGTGTGAAAGTTGGTGCAGCTGCAGTGAAATTTGTTTACTATCAATGTCAGATTATGACCATGGAAAGTGAGGTGAAGTGTGTGGAAATCCCTGGTGTAATTGCTGATCACTTGTGCTGGATTGTGGTGTCTGTTGTGAGCAATAATAGACCCTGACAGATTTCAGGTTTTGTTGGGGCTTAAGAGAATGTATTGCGAGGTTTAGACTTAATAAATTAGAAAATAGATGCTAAATTCTTTTGTGCGGTGTGAAATTTTTTCAGATGTGTTATAACTATTTCTATCATATGAAATGAAGAAAAAGCCAGATTGTATGTCCTCTTTAACATTAAAGGTCTATGGGTGTTTAGAGGCAGCATCTAAATTGCTTTACCGCTGCAACTATTCCATCAAAATCTCATTCATCGGGAAATCTTTCTGAAATTTATAAAAAAGTTTGCTTTTAGTACACAGTTTTTATAGGATAATGACATGTCACACATTATCTTGTTCAGGATATTTTTCTCATGATAATGGATACATCATAACATCAATGTGTATACAATCTCTACACTGGACCACCCCATGCTTCCTGCAAGCCACACACAGGCCATGGAATGGCTCTAGCATATCCCTGTGAGTCACTTTTGCTTTTTAGATCTATGTGAAGGACTAAGATGTTGTTATTCAGTCTTATTAAGTCTCTAAAATAAAATTTTCTAAAGAATATCAATCTTTAAAACTAACTTTAAAAAGAACCCTGTCCTTAACAACTTTCTTGTAGTAATTTGGTCCCTTTCTTGTTCATAGAATTGCACATTTTATTATATATATATACACACACACATTTATATAATATTTATATATAAATATATATATATATATATATATATATAAATATATATATATATATATATATGTATATATATATATATATATATATATATCTATATATATATATCTATATATATATATATATATATATATATATATATATATATATATATATATATATATATATATATATATATATATATATATATATATATATATAAATCTATATATATATATATCTGTTTTACATATATATAGCACTTTTCCCTGGACTAAATATCTTGTTGATATATATATATATATATATATATATATATATATATATATATATATATATATATATATATATATATATATCTATATATCTATATATATATATATATATATATATATATATATATATATATATATATATATATATATATATATATATATATATATATATATATATATATATATATATATATATATATATATATATATATATATATATATATATATATATATATATATATATATATATATATATATATATATATATATATATATATATATATATATATATATATATATTAGAAATAACTGGGTGTTTACGCTCAGGATTTGTCCATACATGGACAACATACACTAATTACCAGTAATGGGAAAACTATAAACATAAATGCGGAAAATCCTAGATAAAAATCCTAGCAGGCATGAAAAATTGTTTCATAAATACAGGGTTCAATGAAATAAGTTTATGGTATTTTTAGTTATTGCAGTTAAATTCCTTTTTTAATCTTGGAGACTGAGACTTTATTTTTAACCCAAAAATGTAACAAGAATATTTGCAGTTTTATTTATTCAAATAAAATCTATAAAATCATCACTGTATCTTACATTTTCAGTTTCCATTTTAATAATGGACAGACCCTAGCTTAATTTAAAAAGGGGCAGGGTGCTAGACTTGTTGAGGGGCACATTAATGCACGCGCGAAGCACTGCATCTTTCAGCATAGTCCAGTGTCCTTCAAATCTCTAAAGCCCATGGTGAAGAAGCTTTGGGATTTTAGCTATAATCATACCTCAGACTGAAACTATTCTGATTGATAAGGGCCAGTCATTAGCCAAACAGGACAATTGCTTACTATGCTATTATTCTGTGTTCTTAATCCATGTAATGTATTTATTTATGAGGTTTATTAAATTATCAAGTTAAAACAAAGAAACAAAAAAAAAAATCATTACTTTTTTTAATTTTTTTTTAAAATCAATAATTTATGAGGGGCAGGGCAGACCCCAAGGGGACAGGGCTGGCCACGGAGGGGTGGGTCACCCTTGTGAAACAGCAAAGCTAGTGGTCTGATGGAATAAAGTTGTATTACAAGAAAAAGAAACTCATTTTGCCAAAATTGTACCGCTATACTAGTATTTTATCTATAATGCTGGAGTTTGATAACAACTTAAACACATGACAATCAATACTAGTTCAACTGGTCAATTATTTCTGGTTCCATCTCATAATCCTACTGGCAGAATCTAGGCAAGACCCTTGAGAAAAAATATATAGTCAGTAGCAAATGCATAAAAAGAGAAAAGAAAGGGGGGAGGGGGGGAGGTCCTCATTTGTTACTGTTGATGTGAATGTCTTAAAAATGAGGGGATAATAACTTTATTCTTTTTGAAATGTGTGTGGGGGTGGGGATGGAGTTCCAGCACCATTCCTCTATGTGGCTATGTCATTGTTTGATGAGGGCTTAAAGGCACCACAATAACGAGGGTCAAATTGTGCCTGAGAGGTCAGATCATTTTAGAGGTAGGAAGGAAAGAAAACAGGGAAAGAATGAGAGAATTCTATGTCATTGAACATAGTCAGGGTCTTCATTCAGAGTAGATGAGATGCCTTACCATCAAAACCACCATTTAAAGTTCCACTCCATTACAAGGGTGCAGTCTTTTCACCAATGTTTGCTTCCGTCTACTTAGTTGTTTGTTTGTTTGTTTGTTTGATGAGGGCTTAACGGCACATCGATAACGAGGGTCAAATTGTGCCTGAGAGGTCAGATCATTTTAGAGGTAGGAAAAAGTTAGTTGTAAACAGTTTACTCACAGTTGTAAATCAGTACTAGCATTACTGTGGAGTTCAAAGGTGATGAACTGGTGAATACTGCAAGGAGTCCATGCACCTGGTACAGTTCCCTGGCCTAACATTTTTTCTGCTTGCACCACAGACATGGGCCTTCATGACCACATTGAATCAGGACGTTCTTTTAAAGGAATTTTAACTGGTGGGCCAATGATGGCAAAAATGACACAGATAGTGAATCCCTGAAGCAGAAATAGCAGCATCAGGTTGAGAAAGGGGAGGGTGTGAGAGAAAATACTTCACTTCTGACAAAATGGATAAAAGTACCCCTTGAAAGTACCTTTTCCCCTTCAAATCATATAAAAATTAATTACAAACTCTTTATTTTAGTCGTCAGACCCTCATATAAAATGTGTAGCTTGGCCCACTAGTACCACAATTTTTAAAACTTAACGTGGTGGGCAAGTGAAGTGACTGGTGGACCACATGGCAAGGATCATTCCGCAGTCTGCACACACACCTTTTTTTAATTAATATTTCTACTCTTATAAGCACACCAATATTCAAATTACAGTCATACCTCATACACCCATTTCATGATAATTACAGTCATACCTCATACACCCCAATTCATGATAATTAGTTATACCTCATACACCCCAATTCATGATAATTACAGTTATACCTCATACACCCCATTTCATGATTTCTTCCCTGCTGAGAGGTAAAATTGGAAAATCATTCACATAATATTGAAATAAAAAGGTAAAATTAATATACAGTTTGGTAAAATCATAGAAATTTTGGCAAAACGTTGGCAATATTATCCAAATATACCTAAATAAGAAAATTATTGCAACTTGTTGTGAATTTTTAAAAGTCATATTTTAAAAACATTGATGTGAATATAAGTTTAAATATGAGATAATTGCAGATATTTGTAAATCCACATGATAAAATGTGACATTTGGCAAAACGTTATAGGCTTTAAAGTGTGCACAACCTCTAAACATATTACAAAAAAATCTTTAACATAAATTATTAAAGGTCACTGGTAAACAATACACAAACCAGGAACTACTTATCTAAAGGAATTTGATTTTTCAATTAATGCAAATATATGATTTCAAGCAACCCTTCTGTACTTTTCTTATAGGCAAAAATTGTGTACTGACTGATAAATGACATCTAAATAACAGCATCTATTTTCAAAATGGATTTCTATTGTCAAAATGGATTGGAATAAAGCCTTCACATGAATACCATTATACTTCTTATTTGGTACTTAATAAACTCTGTACCAGAATAGCAAACACAAATGTTGTTAGCTATTTGGTACAGAGTTTTTAATACCAAAAAAAAGGAGTATAATGTAAAGGTTTTATTCCAATCCATTTTGATAATAGAAATCCAATTTGAAAATAGATGCTGTTAAATACATTCAATTCTGAAACTACGCTTCCTTGTGATCAGATTATCCATTCAATTCATTCAACCATATACAATGCTCCTTTAATGATCATCAACTTTCTGGTGTCTCTAATTATTTCAGTAAAAATAGTAAAATTCTGAAACAATATTTCTGCATGATGAAATGAATATTATTATCGTACTCCCCTTATGATGAAATTTCTGGCGCGAGTTATTTCATTAAGGATTGTGAAAGCTTTGAATGGTCTATGCATAAAGACAGATATTAGATAATAATTCAAGACTGGATGTCATGATGAGGTCAAAAAGGAAGGAATTACAATTAAAATCATTAAAATATTGGGCATATTACAAGTTTCTACACATAGCTATATGCACATTTCAGCTGCGTATGAAGATATTTGACATTGGGGGCGGGGGGACATATTGTTTTTGTCTCTTATGTCCAAAACTATTTGTAAAGTGGGGAGTCGTAAAATTCTTGGCACATTTAACATCGCGGAAAAACTTTCCCCAAAATGAAAGACATTTCCCATAAGTTGAAGGAGATTTCCCAGAAATTGAAGAAGATTTCTCGAAGAAAAGATGTGAAGGGGAAAATAAATTGATTAGACCTTCATTACTGGGGGCCAAATGGTATTTGGCCCCTGCATCAATTTTATTGGGGGGGCCCTACCCCTTTCCCCCAGTTCCTGCACCACTGCATTTGTACTGCATTGATAGGCAGATGTTTTTGCAAATACAGCTATTAGATTTTTAATACTCTGCATTACAATCAAGAAGGCGCATTAAAATTGTGTCCTTAACACCCGATCATTAATATAAAACTGGTTGGGTGATCAATTACATACCCCCCCCCCACTCCCCCCTTCCCGCTTCAGATTTGCATTGCTTGCTTACTCGCCCATTAAATCATAGGATACAGTTTCCACGCTCCATGACGTGATTCCATGCATGAGTGACTTTAAGTCAATTTAAGTAGTTTTTATGCATGCAATCATGTTTGGAAATTATCCAGCTATGCTTGAAAGGCGATATTACTTTTGTGGGCTCTTTCAATTAGTGAAGGTGGGATGATGCATGCATCATTAGACAGGTATACCCACATGTATGGCCAAAAATTCCTTAAAAGGAAATAGCAGGTTTTTATCATTATGCTATTTTATACTTCCTTCATTTATAAAGAGCATTTTGAATCTTAAAGATAAAAAAACCCAATCAGCATTGACTGAGATTTAGAAAGAAAATTAAGAGAATTACAATAGAATACTAAAGGAGCACTAAACTGAAAGTGAGGGCGTATTTTCAAGGGGTCCCCCAAAAATCAAATGCTTATATAGCACGCAACGGTATAGCAATTTTCTGCTTAATATGAATATTCAAGTAATCTTTGCCCTCAGGTCGTCTGTGGGCTATGGAGGCATGAAGTTTATCCATCCTTTGTGGATGATATATCTGTGGAATTCGCAAAAACAAGCGCCCTCACTTTTCAGCCTAGTGTTCCTTTAACTATCATTCACAGAAAACTATGCAAACATTGTAAAGTCTTCAAGCTTTGTTCCCAACGACCCTAAAATTGTTCTTGCCAAAATCATGCAAAACAGGTTTAAAGCTTTAACCATCAATTACAAAAATATATGGTAGGTAGCCATAGACCCTTATCACTCGATATCTCCTTAGTGGTACCATGGAGCTATTAACTGTAATAATAGCTCCATGGTGGTACCCAGGATCTGATTCCGGATCAGATTCCGGATCTGATTCCGGATCTGATTCCGGATCTGATTCCGGATCTGATTCTAGATCTGATTCCGGATCTGATTCCAAATCTGATTCCGGATCTGAAGTGGGATCTGATTCTGGATCTAAACCGGGATCTGATCCAGGATCTGATCTGGGATCTGATCCCAGGTGGTACTATGCTTATTTATTGTGACCATACTATTTTATTCCCCCTTAAGTCTGGTACAACGTTTGTGATCAACCTCTAAATCTACCCTTTAATTCTTCCTAAAATAACACATTCATTAAAGAGAAAAAAATTAATATCATAGTTGTAGAAATCGCCACTGCCTATCCTCTCACTAAAATCAAGCCACATTTTGAGACCTAAAAGGGACGTCATACTGTAAATGAAACTAAAAATGTGAAACTTACATTTCTACATAATATTAGTCTTCAGTCCCTTTTCAAAAACAATAACTACATTATACAAGAATATACTTGGTGCTATATTTCAATGAACTACAAAGATAAGGATTCAATTTTTAACATTTAAACAAAAACTTTATTCCACCTTTAATTAACATTACTGCCCTGTTTTTTGCTGTATATGCCAAAAGCCTGGTACAGAAGAAGCAACAGGTACCATTTTTACAGTCTCTGGTATGACCCAACTCAGGATTCAACCTCTTGTCAGTGTTTATTGAAAAGATTTACCTTATTCAACATGTGTAACGCCCTGCTGTAATAGACTGATAACATAATTTACTTGTTAATTTGAAATCAACGAACTAAAACAGTCAAAATCAAAGACTAAAAATAAGTTTTGTTATTATTATTTGCTTAATTTGCATCTGATGCTTATTTTGTGGTGGTTATTGTGGGGCTAGTATAGAACCAGTTCACACAATGCAGTTCGAATAGTGAACTGTATGTGGCCCGGTGCATGGGCACTTATTAGGAAGAAACTTTGGGCCTTAAAGTGGTGCAATTCTATTTTTGTAAATGCCCAGAATGCTTATTACTTTGAAGACGGTTCTTGGTATTGATAGCAAGAGCAGCGACAAAAATATTGCCAGTTTTAATGACTTTTTGTATAGATGTAACTTTGAAGAAATTTCTCCCACAGGTACTAGAGCAATCACCTTGGTATGTGAAGGCAAATCTGTGGTCTGTTATGGATGTACCTTGAACAGATCGCCCCCTCCCACCTCTTCCCTCAGGTCATTAAAAGGGGTTTCTAGGATATGTCCAGTCACTAGAGGGAACCTAGGATATACCCAGTCACTAAAGGGGCATCCAGGATCTGTAAAGGAAATTCCATGGTCTTTTATGTACCTCACACAAATCCCCCTCCCCCCAAGGTCACTAGAGGAACCAGAATCTAACCTGTCACTAAAGGGGCCCTCAATTATGTGGTTTCTTATAGATATAACTCGTACAGAGCTTCCCCTCCCACACCCAAATCAATAAGGGAACCCCCAGGATCTTCCTGGTAGCTGGATTGAAGCCAGGTACTTTGGGTAATTTAGCAGTGAGTGATAGAAAAGGAATAGTCCCCGCAGATCACTGGTGGAATGCAGGAATCTGTGAGAGCAATTTCATGATTAATAATGATGGTACCCCTTTATAATTGCCCTTGTGACTCAAAATCCGAATCTTTCCATATGCTGAAAGAATTTCCACTCTCTTCCAAGTTTCCAAAGGAAAACACAAAAATTATAAAACATAATGCAACTATATATTTCAAACACACAATTCTCATTATATTTTAATATTTATCATATTTTCAAATTTCAGTTAAATTCGACAAAGATATTATACAAAAAAGTGTACAAAATTATCATAGGCACTTTCTATTACTGCTTTAACTTTCTAATATGTAATAATATTTCTAAAAATTCATTCCTTTGGATCAAATATATCGTCTCCATTCACCAATGAGTAGTGATGAAAGCGTTTTCTCTCCGAGTAATCTGAGTTGTCTGATGTCACCTTCGTCGAAGACATACCTACTGCCATCCGCAAGGGGGACAGAACCACCTCTTTTCTGGTATCTGGACCATTTCTGGGGTAAAGTGGTGAAAAATTTCTAATTTTTAAAAAAATTGATATTTATTATATTTTTTGATTTTTTTTTCATAAAAAAAAAAAAAAAAAAAGTGGACCGCAAACCACCGGTGAGCCAAAAGATGAAAACTCATGCGAAAAGAAAAAAATCTGGAAAATGTAAATGGAAACTACAAAAGGAAGACTTTTACCAAAGTCTGTGGAATTATTGAATTAGTCCAGTGGTCAAGCAAAATTATTTAATATGAACGAGGACTTTAAGATGAACAAAATGCTGAAGAAACTACTGCTATATTATATTACATTAAAGAGATATTCAAGTTTAAAACTTGTCTTTTTATTTAGAAATGACTGGTGTAGTACATGGAGCAAATCTTTCCTTAGGAAAATGGTCCGTCAATCATTCACAGTTAATGTACACATCACCTCAGGCATAGCTATTTTATCACCAGTTTGAAAACAAATTTCTCCCACTAAGACACCTAACATGAATGAGTGATTTCAATCACGAAAGAGACCTTGATTACCCAGCACTGACTTTCTGTAATCTTATACACACAAATAACCTTGGGTTACTTGACTGTGGTGTGCATGGGAATGGCAGATAAACAATCATTGTTTGGAGTGGAAACACAATACACTAAACAGAAATCGGGTTGGTAATTGTCAAACCTGAGTTTTCAGGATTAAGTCTGGTGCCAGGTGCAGGTAGGCTTAAAGAGAAACTTTTTGGCATTAAGTAAATCTACTATGAAAGGTAGGCACCCTCATCCTAACATTATTACAATTGTTTATGTTTTTTAAAGAAAATTCATTTAACTTTTTTACTATTTTAATTATTTTTCCTCAAACTTTTATCAAGTGGTAAAATATACTACCCTTACAAGATTCTGCTTTCCTGACATACTCAATAACTCTTTAGCCACAAAATCACAGGGCAAAATATGCTAGAATACATAAAGACTGAGGTATCTGAGGCTATGACATCACAACTAGTCTGATTTCAGTCATTTCTACACAAATGGGACACAACTTTTAACTTGAATATCTCCTTAATGGAATATCTCCTTAATTGAATATCTCCTTAATGGAATATCTCCTTGATGGAAAAGGATGTTGAAGTAGCTCCCTCACCATCCTGTCCTCTTCCATACAAAATGGATTTGCTTGACAAACTACACTAACCCTTTAAACTAGTTAGATGCAATAAGATATGGCCAAAATACCAGAGAGAGAAAAGAGGTTGTCTGTCATTGGTGGAGAGAAGAACGAGTCACGGATGATCTTGAATAGAAGAAGGAAGCCCGATAGTCATGCCATCTTGTGTTCTTGCGGACTTAATCTTCTTAGAAACCATAATATCACTACCATGATACAGGTTTATAAACAAAATACAGATTTCAAGGTTTGCTTACATGGTCACACATATTGTTTCATGAAGGACAAAAACACAAACAGGACAGTACCAAAACTACTCTGAAATCTTTGTTGTGAACTTTTAACAAAGTTTGGGGTCCCTTGTCATTTTCCTACCACCTATTAAAATTAAACTTTCAATAGTTGGTGGATATTTCCTGCCCCATGCGGCCAGACGGATGGACGGACAGTAGATGGATGGATGGACAAACGAACGGACAGACAAACGAATGGATGGACGAGTAGTAAGATACCATATCCCCTCTTCACCAACTTCATTGGCGAGGGAATAATAAAACAATGCACAGTAACATTTTTACAATATTCACAGCATGTTCTCTTATTTCCGTCCAATCAGACATGACTACATTACTTTCAGTAAATTATGAATATTCATATTACAAGCACCTGTAAAACTTCAAACAGATCTACTAACTTTGGCTAAAGAGCAATGTTTATGATTGATTGATTGATCAGGAGCAGGGTCCTAACAGCAGCGTCCTAGTCAAGAGAATGCATAGAATAAAGTCAGCTGAAGTTCAGCAAAAGCATTTGTGACAGATAGTGATGAAAAAGAACATGCACATGGCTGATACAATGTGTAGACATGAATCCCCTGCACCTACAAACAATACTCATCATGACTTCCTGTAACTTACATTTTTACGGTTCTACCATGTAGCCCCATCGGGTACCCAAGAACACTTATTTACATGCATTTATGAACAGTACCACCATGCAATATGTTCTCAAACATTTCAGGTAGATAGGCAGGTGGGATATTGCATGCTTTATATCCTTTTTAACAGATAAGATGTCCACGGCCGTTTGATAAACCAGTTGTGAAACACTGGTGAAAGAAAACTAACTGGGAATTGAACCAGTGGCGTAGCCAAAGGGTGGGCAAAGGCGCCACACCAATATTCCTCAATATTAGATTTTTATCGGTTCAAACTTAAAACTTTTTGTCGGCAGGGGCCATATTTTGTATCCCGTCGGTTTATTTCTGTTACTTGCCCCAGCAATATGGAAATCCTGGCTACGCCACTGAAATGAACCCAGGAATTGAATTGAACCCAGGAATTGAACCCAGGAATTGAACCCAGGAATTGAACCCAGGAATTGAACCCAGGAATTGAACCCAGGAATTGTACCTTGCCAAGCTGAAGCTATGACCACTACACACGGAAGATCAAACATTTCAGTGCTATGTCAAGTGCCAACCAATCAAATATGGAAACATGCACTATCTAACAGGTGTGCATTAGTCCAAATCTGAGGTTACTCTCCTGTCTTACTTCCCTATCATGGTCCCAAGGGTTCTATCTGGTACCCTTCTTTCCCGACTGATGACCATTAGCATCAAACACCAATATATATGCCCAACTTTCAAGTAGCTGCAAATCCTACGTGGAACCTTGTTTAACTGGTGTCTACCAGAAAAACTAAGCTACTAATTTCCCTAGTATCTAACAACATTCCTCTCTGATTACTACAGGTTCAATTTCTTATCCAGATTCAGAAACTTATATTGCCAACTTGGCCTTTGTTAACCCAAATGAGGTTACAAATAACTGGTATTGCCAGCTTGGCATTTGTTAACCCAACATGAGGTTACAAATAACTGGTATTGCCAGCTTGGCCTTTGTTAACCCAACATGAGGTTACAAATAACTGGTATTGCCAGTTTGGCATTTGTTAACCCAACATGAGGTTACAAATAACTGGTATTGCCAGCTTGGCATTTGTTAACCCAACATGAGGTTACAAATAACTGGTATTGCCAGCTTGGCATTTGTTAACCCAACATGAGGTTACAAATAACTGGTATTGCCAGCTTGGCATTTGTTAACCCAACATGAGGTTACAAACAATCAAACAATTTAACACTTTGTCTTCCTACTTTTCTAATTGGTTTTCTGAACTTCCCAAAATCACAAAATATAATCTTTGCTGAAGAAATTTTCAACTAAATTGAACAAACAAGTTAGGATTTTTCTGATTCAAAGGCAGATCCAGATAGGGGGAGGGTCTTCCTCCCCTTCCATTTCCTGTGGAAATTGTGTCACTTTTAACACTTTTGAAGCCTTGAGGATAAATTAGAGTAAGATTGTGCTTGTAAGGGTTGGTTCCCTCCTTGTGATTAGATAAACAATTGTTTCTTCCCAATGGTATCAAAACTTCCAAACAACAGGAACAGGATCTTTATATATATGAAAAATAATGAAGAATATTGTCCACTATTGAACACTTTCAATCAGTATAAAGAAAATTCAATCAGTTTTATAAAGAAAAAATTCAATCAGTATGAAAGAAAAATTTAATCGGTATTAAAATGAAAGCAAACTCAATCACTATGAAAGAAAAATTCAATCGGTATTTAAAATCAGTAAAAAAAATTCAATCAGTATTGAAAAAAAAAATTCAATCAGTATGAAAGAAAAAAATGAAAGAAATGAAAAATTTAATCAGTATGAAAGAAATTTTATCAGTTTCAAAAAGTCATCAAATTTGTATATGAAGAAACCGTCTTTAACACACTTTCTCATGCTTTCTTGCAGTACACCGTGATATAAGTGCCTGTTTCAAGATTGACCAAACATGAGTCACCTTTCAAAACAAAATTAAAGATTGATAGATCTTTTAAAATTTTATTTTAAACTTTTTCCACACTTTGCCAATGCCAGACCAACTTTCATCTTTTTCACAATGGTAATTGGAAGGCTTATTATTCTGAAGTCTCTACAATATTTGAGCATGCTTTTCATATATGTAATGGTATTTGGATAAAGTCAAGAATAATGTTGCATGGTATATCAGTACTAAGAAAAGTACCAGGTACTACGAAAAGTACCGGTATTTATCGATGCTGGTATGGTACGACACCACCAAATCAAAAATACCGAAGTACCACCAAGTACCGTTAGTATCGGTACTTGCAAGAATAAGTTATAAAAGTTACATTTAAATCACTTAAAAATCAGCAAAAATATGATTTTTAGAAATACATACATATTTAAGTATCTTACATCACCTGAACATTTCATAAGAACATAATATTTATAAAAAGACATGGTCGCAAAATGTGTGAAGTTCCTAAATATTCCAGCTATTCCTCAAACTTTCAATAATAGCTGGCCTACAGTAGTTATGGTGTGCTACTAGTTTCACAAATATGCAATACAGTAACGTAAGTACAGAGCGGGAAAGTACCAATTATTACATTTGTGCAAACTTTCTAGGCCCAACTGTCATGAAATATGCCTGAATTTTCAAATACTATTGTAACAAGAAATTTCATAAGAATATGATTTTTATGAAAAGACATGTGTGCATTCACTTTCATCTGAGAATCCTTCAGTCCATTAATAAATGTTGCAATTTCACAACAGTGTTGAACATTTGGAGTATAAATTTTTCCTTTCGACACAAAAGGGCAGGTTAAAAGAAAGAAAAATAAACCCTTTCTCCCATCATGTCACATTTACCTTAAAAATAATAATCTGTAAGTCACATAATGAAAATTCTCCTCACAATCAGCAACTATTTTTTCCAAACAAAACTTGAATAAAAGAACTAATATGTCAAGATCATCCGACGCGGAAAAAAGCCAAAATCAGTTTTAAAAAAAAGCCAAATTAAGCTACATTATTAAAAGCCAAACTGTAATCAACTTGAATTTCAATATACCAACTATTATAGTTACACAACTATTATATGAACTAAAATACCAACTAATACGACTCTGACAAGCCCATAGACAAGTATTGCAGTCAACGCCTTTGATTATGCACTGGCGTGTCTACCCACCCCAAACCCGGGGCCTCGTGGTCTGTAAACAACGATAACCGCTACACCACAGATTATTATACCAACTATTATACCAACTATTATACCAATTTTAAAGCATTTTTAAACTAGATGCCATTTTTAAGCATTTTTAAACTTTTAATTCGGCCCTTTGATGGCTTTGAAATTAAAATCTGGGAGTTGCTTTGTCATGGATGAGGAATTTCTGTAATCCATCCAATGTGTTTATGGTTTTAACACATTTAAGGTGAGTTTTCAAAAGTTTCAAGGACCAAAATTCATTGCTACTTTAGTGTATAAGCTGGAATGTCTACCATTAGTGTTGATTTGTGTACTAAATAGTCCCAAGTCAGTGGTGAACAGAATCACAGAGCTTTTGGCCCATTGGGGATTTTAATATTGATGATTATTGTACTTAATATTTGAAGCATTGGACCAGACTAAGAATTTGGAAATAATGTTGAGAAATCAATCAGTATTTTTAAATTTGCCCTGTAACTTTTTTTGAAAGTTTTGCAAGAGTAGGCCTACACTATGTGTTGTTCTTGCTCGCTGGCAAAATACTGATGCTGAAAAATTAAACCTTTTGGCCGATTACGCACATGCACAAGTCACTGCAAGACTCGCATATTATTACAATGGGGTAAATTCTGTTAGTATACCGACGTGATTAGTGTTGAAAAATATATATACCCTCTGTAACAAATGGATGTGTCTGAATTTTAAAAAAGTGCATAAATTTAGAGTTGAATAAACTTTCAAGTTGCAAACTTGTCTTAACAAACAGAATGTTGGAGACTCTGGCATTTGTTTTATCTTATTCACTTAGAAATCAGGTGTATATTTATGTTTTAATGTGTAAAACGGAAGCCCCTTGTAATGTGGGAATTTCTCTTGGTGTACAATTTTATGGTACTGAAAGTTATAATTCATATTTGCCACTTTTGGTTAATCACCCGTAAAAATACTCGGTTCTTTGGTAATACTGCGGTAAAGTACCGGTACCAAGAATTTTCAGTACTGTGCAACATTAGTCAAGAATTCACAAATCATACTTTGAAAATTTAACAACGTTTGGTGAATCTTCAATAAACATGTGTTCTTGTAAAAAACTTTAATTGTATCCTTAAACTTCAAAACGTGACTGTGTTTTTTATACTTGAGTTTCAAGAATATTTGAGCACACTTTTCATGCATGTGATGATATTGAAAACTTTCAATGTGAATGTTTAAATCAATCGTAGGTACTTTTTTTAAACAAAAGTCTCAAAACTTAAACCCGTCTTATTTAAAATTCTCATAACTTGGCAACAAAGATGCCCTTCAACTTCCATGCAAGAGCTCAGTACAAATATGATGACTGGGACACAAGGAGGAAAACAAAGATGAGCCCACGGCCAAAATGGAGAAGATGTGCGTGCAAAAGAGGATCTGTCATGGAGAGATAGAAACGATGACGTTTACTTACCTGAAGAGAGTTTTAAACATAGTCTGAATCCAGCGGAAGAAGCTAAAGTCAGTGACGCCCGGCTTGACCCCTGGGTTGACTTGACCGATGTAGATATAAATGATTAGACATACGGATACAATGGCAAGAGCATAGCCCCACTGGATGAAGAACATGATTACAACTGAGAAAAACATCTGGAGGGACAAAAGTAAATGAATATTCACAACCTATTATAATGAATTATTAAGTAATTCAGCTGATTATTTGACTATTCACGACCTAGTAAAATGAATTTAATTTGAATAAATGAACATATGGATACAATGGCAAGAGCGTAGCCCCACCGGATGAAGAACATGATTACAACTGAGAAACACATCTAAAGGGCCAAAAGTAAATGAATATTCATGATTTATTATAATAAATTATTCAATAATTCAGGTGATTATTTGACTATTCACAACCTAGTAAAATTAATTTAATTTAAATAAACAGACATATGGATACAATGGCAAGAGCATAGCTTCACTGGAAGAAACATGATTACAATTGAAAAAATTATCTCGAGGGGCAAAAAATAAATGAATATTTATGACTTATTATAATAAAGTACTCAATAATTCAGCTGATATTTAAACATTCATGACCTAGTAAAATGAATGATCCCCATACCCTGCATGAATTTGCAGACAGTCAAAAATCCCACAGTAATTGATTAGTTGAAAGATTCCCCCAGTATACTATCGGTCCATTATGGACTATGAGAATTTCAACCATGTGACATTATTTAAATTAGTTTTTCAGAAATTGTTGGTTCAGATTTGAAATGGGTCTATACAATGTTTTCTTAGCCTTCTTCTGAATCAATAACAGGATGCTACAGTAGTACTTAGAGGTGCTGTGGCTCAGTGGTTAAGGAGTCATGCTCGTATTCTAGAGGTACTGAGTTTGATTTCTGTCGTGAGCCCTGCATTGTGTCCTTGAGCAAGACTCTAATTGCTTCAGTCCAATCAGCTGTAAAATGAGTACCAGGACTGCTGGGGATTTAATCTGCGATGGACTGGCACCCTGTCCAGGGGGAGTAATGTACTTTCATCTGCTTGCGCCATGGAAACCGGGGATAAACACCGGCTCAATGAGCCTAATGACCCGGATGGATTTAGCTTATTAGCCAGAAGTACTTACGCCTAGTAGAGCTATCCAGCGGTTAAAGAATATAGAATACCACGTGATCGGCATACGATCTATTTCGGAAGCAAAAGGTTGGGACGGATCTGCAAAGAAAACAAAGACAAAAAATGATGATTCACTTCTAAGTAGCAAGGCAGCAAGGTCAAAACAGGTTAGATCATTCCAAGGAGATTAGAGAAACAAAAGCCAAGGCGAGAGAGGTGTATGGGTGGAAGACAGTAGACAAGGCATGATGAAGGAAGGAGATAATTTTATCTGGAGGGTAGCAAGGCATAGGAAACAAAATGTCTATGGAGATGAAGAGGTAACTTATTGTCCTAAAATCTATGAAACTTGCAAAAACTTCACAAAATCGATGCAAATTTGACATTTTTAGATCATTTTTCTTATTTTCAGGCATCAATAGCACATTTTTATGCTGATTTCCAATGTATTTTGACCATGGTATTTTCGTATGTTTATTCTTTGTTTTTTAAATGTGTGTCATAATTATTATGAGGGGTGCAGCAAACTCTGAACAAGATTTCTTGAGTCTTAACAAGCCCCCAATAACATTCTTCTTCAGATAGACTATCCCATCATTTTGGAGTTGTATACATTCACAATAATACATCACAAATTTGGAATAAATTAAAAATGGAAAAACTCTGATCAACCATGACTCAAAAACTAAGTTGTCTTTTCAAATTTCAAAGACAAATCTGCTGAGATTTTAAAACTTTTATCAACCAGATTAAAAATGGATAAAGGTACATAGACATACTCTCCCTAGCCTCAGTCTCACAAACGAACGAAACAGTTTTAGTTTAATGACTGCATTAGAAATGGCTCTGCTTAAAACCAGGAAGATCTTAACAGGTCTTTAAAGGGAGCAGGGCCAGTCAGAGTAAAAGTTATACTGTATATTCATTTGTTTTCCAAACCACAAAACTGTATACAGTTTCACCTTATCTATGCTCCTTCAAGATAACAACTACTCCCACTGGTGTTACATGGTATATTTAGTGACACACATTTGAATATAATGACAATCCTTTGGGTGTAGTAAGTAGTAACGTAATCAATGCTGGCATTCTTTGTCTTTGCTGTTGAGGAAAGCTGAAATGAACTGTTGAGCTTAGACCTATTTATACCTCAATGTTATGATGCAAAGTTAATCTTGTGAAATGATGTGGTTAATTTGTTGCTTCAAAATTGCAGGCCAAATTTTGAAGCAGGGCCTTTACTAATGTGGGCTCCACAGCTGCAGGCCGTGCTACAAAGTCACAACAAAAAGAAACTAAGCAGAAATGAACGAGGAACAAGCAACGGACAAGGGGGGCCAAAGGTCACACGAAAACAAGTTAGCCTCTCAAGTTATTATACAGCAGTATATGTCTGGACAGTAAAAGGTAAAATTAGCTTAAAATATGGTAAAAGACATCAAAATTACAAACATTTTACAGTTTTCATTTTGAATTTTCAGGTATTAATTAATACACCAATTTTGATTCACAAGCATTCGTCTCTAAATCTATTTTTTAAAGTAGTAGGGTTGTTTATCAGAGGTTAATTTACTAAACGATAAACAATGAACGACAAAAAAAACGTGAAAATTGTACACTAAACACGTATGTAGGCTACTATGCACAATACTGTGTAAATTTGTACCTCACTCTACACATGTTACGCCGCAGAAACGAATGCTATGCAGAATCTCCCAGAATTATCCTAATTCACAGCAATTTGGGAAATAAAGCTTACTAATTTTTTTCTCCAAAAAATATCTTTTTTACCTGGAAATATACAGTAGCTGATTTTGTGTTGTTTGTAACACTTGTTTTTCAACGTTTTAAATTCAATACCCATTGTACAGGTTGTGTGCAACACCCATTTACTTGGATATTCCTACTTTAAAATTCTTTAAAGGCTGTGATTTCTAAAAATGGCCAAGGCTAATTGCCACAAAGAGAATCAGGAATCAGAATCAGGAATTAAGCTCGGGTTTGGATAGAAACATGACATGTCCTTCTCCTTAAAAAATTGTTCCAGCAAATCATAGCCACAAACTTACTGTAGCAAATAATGAGACCACTTATCTTAATTAAAATAACCACAAGGACTTCATCCATTGCTAATAAGATACTCAACACCAACTTCCACAACAACGCAGGACCAAATGGAGAACGAGTACAATGGAGCCATTGATGAGGGAAATTTGATCCGAATTGCTTGTAGTTTTCAGAATAAAGGAAATTAAGAAGAAAAGTCTGACCCGACCTGCCAATATATCAGATCAGGTCTGACTGTTTGAAATTTTAAGGAGCAGAACAACTAATGTTCTCTAAATGAAATGGATAAACGTTGTAGAGTAAAGATTACATGAAAATCTTAACAACATGGTGTGAGTATTAAGTCACACTTTTAATTTTTAGGTGATCATATTGTTCATAACATCTCAAGTTAAAAATTTAAGGTTGCAATTCCGGCGGGCTACACAAAATAACCAAATTATGAATGAGAAACAGTCATGTCAGTCAGTTATCAATTAAAACCCTCGTACCAAATTGTTTAAAGGAAAGTATCTGAATCTGACGATCAGTCGGAGACCGGACTCAACTCAAGTCTATATACCGTATTCGACGTAATAAGGGCCCGGGGCGCTTACGAAAATATAATTGCACCCCTTTTACGCCTAAAGTTTCTTCCTTATAAGCGCCCATGCTCCAGGCCGCATACAGTGTGCTATTCAATCTGCACTGTGTAAACTGTTTCTATACCAGAGGTTGCGTTTTAATTTTTTGCCTGGCGTATTTGGTTACGACAAGGACTTGAATTTTGACATTTTGTCAATTTGCCATCGTATGTGCAGGGCACACAGGGCACTGCGTTAATGTACAGGCACTGCACGCTAGTGTGCAGTGCAAGTAATTGCAGTGCACACACACTTGTGCAGGCACTGCATAATGCTGCAGGGCAAAGTGCAAATGTAAATTGCACTTAAAATGCAAACAAACATAAAAAAATCAGACTATTATTATCATAAAGATATTGAAAAAGTTAAAATACACCAAAAAATTAAAAATGTTGACTGTTGAATCATAAAAATATTAAGAAAAAGTTTATACCAATCCCATGTTTAAACTAGAAAATACTTTTGTTTATCGTATCCAAACTTTCATGAGGTTTTAGTGAACTTTAACCAATTGTTGCAAGGATAATATACTATTCAGATCTCCAAATTGCCTACTTCTTTACAGTACAGTAACTTGACTTGCAGATTGTGATCACTTTACAGATACACAATCAACACAATACAGGAGGAAAGTAGAATCCTAGCTAATAATATCTTTGACAATTGACAGCCTGCATTCAAAACATCATCAAAACTTTCACGTACACTGTAAAGTGTACATACATCATGCATAGGGTCTATGTACTAGCCTATATGTGTTTATGACAGCACTACAGGCATATTGAATCATTCGGCCGTTAGTCTCGTAGTTGTGTCATTTTTCTTTTATTTTGAGTAATTCAAAATCATTTTTGTGTGAAATAAAATTTTGAATTGCATCAGAGAGGTAAGATATGTTCAAGATTTTCATTTATGTGGAATCTTACGACGCAGTTGTACAACCTGCGTCTTAAGAAATTTCAGCCATGGCGTAATATACGACAAATTTGTCATTAACGCGACCTCTGTTCTATACTAGCCCCACAATAACCATCACAAAAACATTGTGAGTGTCAGAGGCAAAATAAGCAAATACATGCCGAAAAGTTTTTCTTTAAGCCTACCCACACCCGGCACCTGAGTTAATCCTGAAAACTCAGGTATGACAATTACCAACCCGACTTTCTGTTCAGTGTATTGTGTTTCCATTCCAAACAATGATTGTTTATCTGCCATTCCCATGCAAACCACAGTCAAGTAATCCAAGGCTATTTATGTGTATAAGATTACAGAAGCCAGTGAAGAGTAATCAGGGCACTTTTGTGATTGAAATCACTCATCCATGTTAGGTGCTTAGTAGGAGAACAGTGTTTGCAAACTGGTGATTAAAATAGCTGTGCCTGAAGTGATGTGTGCAATAACTGTGAATGATTGATGGACCATTTCTCCTAAGGAAAGATATTGCTTCATGTAGTGTAACAAAACTTATTTTAAGTCTTCAAATTAATAAAATAAATTATGTCAGTCAAAAAATGTTGGGTGGGCACTAAAAAAGAATCAGGGGCGTTTAATACGTTGATTACAGTTTCAGGAAAGTACATACCAGCCTTCTCATCATCTTCTTCATCACCTAACAAACCCTGCTTGTCACTGACCACCACGGGTCCCGACTCCCTGTCATCATCATGCTTATTAGAGTCCCTTCCATTCACCGCCGTATCCACATTAAACGCCCGTTCAGCCTTCATAATGTCTTCTTTAAACTCCGAGAGCGAATCCTTACGGCCAGTTGTTGCTCCATACTTTTGAGCGTTTTCATTTCTATTTTTATCTACAACGTGCGATAATAAACTGGCTTTTTCCTGGCGGCTCTTGATCTCCAGTGATTTGTCGTAACCCATGGCAAGTGCAAAATAGGCATAGTCGCAGCCAGCATATGTGAGGAGAAAGGGCATTGTGACGATCGGGCCGAGGTCGTTCACGTGCCCGACAAAGATGAAGAGAATGGCGACAAAACAAACGACCAGTTGAGCGATGACGGGTTCCTTATTTGGTCCCCTCTGAAAAATGAAAAGTTGCATCAAAACTCTGAATGTGACAAAAATAACAAATTTTATATTTTTACTCAAATATACATCGCACTAAATTGTATGAGTATTATGCTGCAGTCCGTTGACTTGAGAAGGCTAGAGGGGGTATGTAGTTTTGTTAACATCTTCTTTGTGTCTAGTGGAAGCGTGTTATTGGTTAATATCTTAACCCTTTGACTGCTGCAAACTATAGACCTTTCAAATCTGACTCAGCAATTTCCCGATAACTAATTTTTAAACTGTCACATGGTCGAGATTCACGTGTCCATAATGGATCAATCGTACACTGGAGGAATCTCATTGACCAATAATATACTGGAGCCTAATCTTGGCCATCTGCACAATTTACGCACGGTATGGGACCAAGTGTAAGAAAAAATGTTTTCAAGGGCACGTATCATACGTGTGTTATACATGAAGGGAACACGCGTGTGTATTGCTGCTTACATAATTTTTCCTCAAACCTGTGCCTGATTGGTTGGGAAACAAAGGAAAAGTTTCCCCAGCATTTGATTATCCGAAGTACTGAAGAAATCACGTTCAGGTAAATTTGGTTTGAAAAGGTCTATAGTAGTGGGGGTGTGGTTGATATTTTGACGCCTTATCGGGTAAACAATTGGGGGCATGTGGTTTGTGGTTAATATATTGGATAAGCGTAAACATGTTGATCTATTGTAAAAGAGGATATTGGAAGGAACAAAAAAGTGTTCAAGTAGTCTAGCAAAGTACCTGTAAAGAAATCTTGAAACAAATATTTTCAATTAATAACCAGAAAACAAAATGTTTTTAGGTTCCGCGCAGAATATGGATTTTTAGTTTGAACTATTGTATAACTAGAATATTAACACTTTCTAAAGTGCATACCTCCGTCCCGTTGCAATTCCAACATGCCTACAATAATTTTAGAGTTTATTTGATCCCCATACCCACTATAATCTACCTCACAAATCCTAGGCTCACCAAGATTAATCCCCAAGTTTTGATCTGTAATGAACATTTGCAATCTGAACACTTGAAGATTATCTTTGAACTGGTTTTCTTCCAAGGTCAAACCATTGTTTTCAGTTTTATTCAAGTGAAGCATCATTGTTTGAGCTCTATTCAGCCAGGATTCACATTCCATCATTTTTCATTCATCCCAGAAACCAAAGAAATGAGCAGCCTAGAGGGTGAGAGACATAAGCAGCTTTGAGGGTAAGAGACATGGGCAGCCTTGAGGTTGAGAGACATAAGCAGCCTTGAGGATGAGAGACATGAACAGCCTTGAGGGTGAGAGACATAAGCAGCCTTGAGGATGAGAGACATGAACAGCCTTGAGGGTAAGAGACATGAGCAGCCTTGAGGGTGAGAGACGAACAGCCTTGAGGGTGAGAGACATGAGCAGCCTTGAGGGTAAGAGACATGAGCAGCCTTAAGGGTGAGAGACATGAGCAGCCTTGAGGGTGAGAGACATGAGCAGCCTTGAGGGTGAGAGACATGAGCAGCCTTGAGGGTGGGAGATATGAGCAGCCTTGAGGGTGAAAGACATGAGCAGCCTTGAGGATGAGAGACATGAACAGCCTTGAGGGTGAGAGACATAAGCAGCCTTGAGGATGAGAGACATGAACAGCCTTGAGGGTGAGAGACATGAGCAGCCTTGAGGGTGAGAGACATGAACAGCCTTGAGGGTGAGAGACATGAGCAGCCTTGAGGGTGAGAGACATGAGCAGCCTTGAGGGTAAGAGACATGAGCAGCCTTGAGGGTGGGAGACATGAGCAGCCTTGAGGGTGAGAGACATGAGCAGCCTTGAGGGTGGGAGATATGAGCAGCCTTGAGGGTGAGAGACATGAGCAGCCTTTAGGGTGAGAGACATGAGCAGCCTTGAGGGTGAGAGACATGAGCAGCCTTGAGGGTGAGAGACATGAGCAGCCTTGAGGGTGAGAGACATGAGCAGCCTTTAGGGTGAGAGACATGAGCAGCCTTTAGGGTGAGAGACATGAGCAGCCTTGAGGGTGAGAGACATGAGCAGCCTTGAGGGTGAGAGACATGAGCAGCCTTGAGGGTGAGAGACATGAGCAGCCCTGAGGGTGGGAGACATGAGCAGCCTTGAGGGTGGGAGATATGAGCAGCCTTGAGGATGAGAGACATGAGCAGCCTTGAGGGTGGGAGATATGAGCAGCCTTGAGGGTGAGAGACATGAGCAGCCTTGAGGGTGGGAGATATGAGCAGCCTTGAGGGTGAGAGACATGAGCAGCCTTTAGGGTGGGAGACATTAGCAGCCTTGAGGGTGAGAGACATGAGCAGCCTTGAGAGTGGGAGACATGAGCAGCCTTTAGGGTGGGAGACATTAGCAGCCTTGAGGATAAGAGGCTTTTGTCTTTCTAAAGTTTACACAATATGCACCACAGGTGCAGACATTTCTCAGTGCCGTCGGACGGTACTTATCATTGGTGGATCATTGGTGGGGCTGGACTAACATTTGCTGGTGTCTACTGCACGTTACATTAGCGCTATCCAAGTGCAAAGAGTGATATTTCCAGCATGGGGTCCAGGGGTGTGCCCCAAAGGGGCGAAACCCCTGGTAGGGGTCTAGAAAGTAAAGCCGACGAAACTTTGTGTATTTTAACCCTTTTGAGGGTCTAAAATGATCTAACTTCAGCCCATTTGAAGGAGTATTGAAAGATAACTTTTTAAGGAATTTTCATTGATGGCAAAAGTTGTAGAGATTCAGGTGGCAAAACCCCCGCAAACTGATGCATTTGAACTCTTTTGAGAGTCTAAAATGGGTCTAAACTCGTCCTTTTACCTATCAACTACTGCTGGCATTATACAAGTTTGCTGCATACTAAGAATTGAATTTCAAAAAGCTCTAAAATTGCCCATTTCTAACTAACATTGCTTGAGTACCTTCTTCATCTTTTGCATTTATTAATAATAAATCAATGCATTAAGCAATATAACAATGCATTAAATCAATAAATCAATACATTAAGCAATAAATCAATGCATTCAGCAATAAATCAATGCAATAAGCAGATATTGTCTGTTCCAGCCGACATCCTTTCACTAAAAAGGTCAAAAGAACTTACACCATGGCCAAGAAATTTAATGATTGGAATAACATCTTCATTGGCAATGCGCTGCAATATCCTTGGAGCTCCATACAGGCCCCCGAGACATGACGATAAACTGGATATATACAGACCCAGCAGCCATAGAAATCCTACAAGGGACACCTGAAAGACAACAAAAAAACATTAACAAAATAACAAAAAAAATTAATAAAAATAATAAAAAACATTTAAAAGCTTTACATAAACAAATGTAACATGAGAAAACCTTTAGATACAAACAGTAAGAAAACAATAAACCATACTTAAAAAGATACAAAGGATTTGCAATGAAACTTGAAAAGGTGTGTTTATTTAGAGGCAACATTTGCAAAATTGCTTTAGTAACAAAAAATTGCATCACAACCAGTTAAACATTGAACATTTTATAGTGCTTTGAATTAAATCTCGGCATCAATTTGCATATATTATGCCAATTTTGGGATATATTATGCACATTTTGGGCTATATTATGCCAATTTTGGGATATATTATGCAAATTTTGGGCTATATTATGCCAATTTTGTGATATATTATGCAAATTTTGTGATATTTTATGCAAATTTTGTGATGTATTACAGGGTGACATGTCTATCATAATTCTTTGTAGTGCAGTACATTCTCACCAAAGTTTTGAGTCTTGGTCATGCCCCCACTACAATTCTAACAGGAACAGCATTTTCAGTCACTAAGATTTAGATCAAAGATGTTTAGTGAAATGCATCAAGATTTTGAGTTGATTTTGAGATGCACTCGGCGTAGCTTCATGCAGCTCTCACTACAGTGCCCTAGCTTCTATAGTTAATCCATGCCAATGCACAAAGGATTATTGGAGAACCCTAAATTGTAGGTTAAAGGCAGTAACACACCGAACGCGACGCGGCGAGCGTTTTTTGAGATAATCATGTAGGAAACAAATATTATAAGATGCTTTGGCTTTTTGCTTACACACGATGAAGTTTACAATCGAGGCTTTCTGATGATACTGGGAAATTTGTTAGAAATGCTTTTTTCTTCAAACTGTGGAGAAATTCACTTTAGTGGAGCGCGATTTTTATCGCCATGCAAATTTTGCTTTAAAGGCCCTTTTAAATAAATTTTCAGTTATTATCTAAATAGCCATGCGATGAAGATGCTCTCTGAAAACAAGGTCAAAATGTTTCTTTTCCTTTGTTTTATTCAATTTTATTTTCTAAAAATCGCTCACCGCGTCGCCTTCGGTGTGTAACAGCCCTAACACTTAAGCATAGGTCATAGGGCGGATATCATGCTAACATGGAGATAAAAACTCACTCCAACGTATCTGATTGGTCACAATATTTCCACACTCACAGACAAGCCAATCAAGGAAGTAACCTTACTTGTATGTGCCAGATTTTATTGGTGATGGGTTAAGCAGTTTTCTTGAGATAAGATTCCCTCTTTAACCCTAAATTAACCCTAAGTATAGGTTAACCCACTTTGAGAAACAAGAAAAGTGGTACCTACTTCTTCCGCTATCATGTAGTCTGTCTGCAATGAGAGCCTTGTGCAAGTCCCCCCTAATAAGAGCACAAACAGCAGATACAAAATAGCGGTGACCCCCAGCGCTGACATGGTTCCTGTGGGTATGGCTTTCTTTGGGTTCTTGAGGTCCCGCTCATGTTAATACCGGCGCAGATGCCTGTCGCCGTTGGGAAGAAGATGCCAAAACAGTAAAGAAACTCTCCCCTTCAAGGTAACTGGGTCCAGAATTGTTCCTGAAGTTTTCATGGCCAAAGCCGGTGAATCCTTTCTCTACAAAATAAAAACATATTTTAAGATAGTATTAAGAATGAAATGCCCAAGATCATTATCACTCGGCATAGTCAAGTGACCGTGGCCGCCCTTCCCTCACATTATAATGATTCAGTGGAACAGTAGGTAACGCTGCCACCAGTTGTTCCCATGCCATTGCAGTGTGCCTCAGTTGGCTCACACTTTTACCACGCCACACAGTCACATTCACGACCCAGCTGACCTCTCCCACTTTGTGTACCAGTTAGAAGACCGGACCATGTGGGAAAAATTCTAACATTTTGCAACAATTTTTATGTATTTCTTTTTAAATATAATAATAATAATAATAACAACAATTTTGACTCACTACATCCTTCTAATTACAAGTTAGACACTTTATTTTATCTTTGTATTGCAATGAGAATTTAAGGTAGAGATATGGGTACAGAGAGGGGCAAATACTCATTCATTATAACAAACAGGGACATGTCACTAAATGATATACAATTTTCGGGGGAGGGGGAAAGGAGGAAAATCCCCCCTAGTTTATTTAAATAAAATTTGCACCCTTGTAATTTGTAATGTCACTTTTGTGAAGAATATTTTCTTAACTACTCAATGCAAGACAAAATTGTGACATCTTTGAAATTCAAAACCATCTAAAAGGAGCAAGACATCATTGCTTCTTGGAGTGGTCACTATCATTCTTAAAGACAAATATACCTGATCCCTAAAATAAATCTTGAACTGTTTACATTTATCATATCACAATTATTGTATAAAATCTATCTTTAATACTGAAAAATAATCACCTCTGCAAAATTTGTATTATTTCAAAAGGGTGCAAGTATCCATTTGTACAAACTAGGAAAATTTTCCTCCTTCCCCTTCCCTGCCCCTATTCCCATCCTTCCTCTCCCTACCCTCCTCAAACCCCTTTTAATTTTAGGCTTTCTCACCTGGGGACGTATGCGAGAATGAACCGACAACAAAATCCAAAGCAGCGATGCCTAGAAGAGCAAGCAACACGAGTTGGAACTTGATGACCCACTTGACCCCAGCGATGTTGACTGCCAACAGCACAAGAATCATGGCGATACCCACACCACGGACCGCCCAGGCGTTGTCCCCCCACTTGAAGGTTTCCGCTACTGACTCTCCGAAACCAGTGCAGTACAGGGCACAGGCCACAGTCTGTAAAGAGAATTTGTCAATATATGTTCTTATGATTAAAGCCAGTGCATTATAGACCACGGTCTGTACGACATGAAGCAATATCTCTCCTTAAGAGAAATGAACCGTCAATCATTCACAGTTAATGCACATTATTACCTCAGGCATATTTATTGGTTTTATTAATAATTTGATGATTCATGTTAAAAATAATGTTTGGGGGAAACAATTTATGTTTATTATATTTCAGTTTTCTCCATTTCTATGTAATGAATTACAGATTAGATGCACGATAAAGATTAAAAACAATACGTATTTTGCTAATTTGAAAAACTGTATTTGATGTTACAGGGGACGATAAACCGTCAGTCCTGATGGTATAGGACAGCCTTGTTATCTGAACACTATTTGAGAAGAGAAGCGTGAAAACGTAGTGTTCATTCGCTTCCCGTCCTGGTCCATCCCGGCCCAGTCAAGCCAAAGGTCCTGGTCCATCCCGGCCCAGTCAAGCCAAAGGTCCTGGTCCATTCCGGCCCATTCAAACCAAAGGTCCTGGTCCATCCCGGCCCAGTCAAGCCAAAGGTCCTGGTCCATCCCGGCCCAGTCAAGCCAAAGGTCCTGGTCCATCCCGACCAGTCAAGCCAAAGGTCCTGGTCCATCCCGCCCAGTCAAGCCAAAGGTCCTGGTCCATCCCGGACCAGTCAAGCCAAAGGTCCTGGTCCATCCCGGCCCAGTCAAGCCAAAGGTCCTGGTCCATCCCGGACCAGTCAAGCCAAAGGTCCTGGTCCATCCCGGCCCAGTCAAGCCAAAGGTCCTGGTCCATCCCGGCCCAGTCAAGCCAAAGGTCCTGGTCCATCCCGGCCCAGTCAAGCCAAAGGTCCTGGTCCATCCCAACCCATTCAAGCCAAAGGTCCTGGTCCATCCCGGACCAGTCAAGCCAAAGGTCCTGGTCCATCCCGGCCCAATCAAGCCAACGGTCCTGGTCCATCCCGGACCAGTCAAGCCAAAGGTCCTGGTCCATCCCGGCCCAGTCAAGCCAAAGTTCCTGTGCGCTGACTCATGCAGCAGCAGAGAACTTAATCAGTGGCTAATTGGGATCAGTGCTTTGAGGATCTGGCAAAAGGCGTTATGTAAATTATACATAATATATATGTATATGTATGTATGTATATAAATTATATATATATATATATATATATATATATATATATATATATATATATATATATATATATATATATATATATATATATATATATATATATATATATATATATATATATATATATATATATATATATATATATATATTTGTATATATATACATATATATATATATATATATATATATATATATATATATATATACATATATATATATATATATATATATATATATATATATATATATATATATATATGTATGCATATATATATATATATATGTATGCATATATATATATATATATATATATACATATACATATATGTGTATATATATATACATATACATACATACATACAGTACATATATATATATATATATATATATATACATGGGCTTATCTACAAACAATAGCACATCCATATACAACATATGACATAAATTCACTGCATGGTTCTTGAAATATCGGGTTTACAATCTTGTTAACAGAATTTTACATTTAGCCCCACCTACTAATTAATATTCACAACATCAGTGCCAAAAACAATAGGGATCATCTACAGACCACTACACCATCATATTCTAAGTATGACATAAATCCACAGCACAGTTTTAAGATAACGTGTTTACAAACTTGTTAACAGAAATTTACATTTAGCTCCGCCTTCTAATGAATATCCATGACATCAGCACAAAAAAAAAATAATAACATCATTCCATGTCCATTCACCCACTGCAACACCTCCAACTTAGATTTTGATGAAATTTGGTGAACTGGATTGCTATCTTGGGAAATGAAAAAATTTCAAATTTCAGTGAAATTGGCCCTTCTGTTCAAAAGTTACAGTCCTCTAAAAATGGTCAAAAGTATGGGCGTGGTCAACGATATTTAAAGAGCCATAACTCAAAAAGTACACGTTCAATTTTGATAACATGGGTCTCATTTTAAAGGGAATTCAACAAGTGATCAGAATTTGCAATAAATTTTAACACAGCAGGTATTTAAAAATCAATGACCTTTTTAGCTCGACTATTCAAAGAATAGTAGAGCTATTCTACTACCCCCGGCATTGGCGTCGGCGTCCGGTTCAAGTTTTGGTTAAAGTTTTCACAACTTAAGTTTATATGAATAGTGTACATTCATGTGACTTGGCATAGGGGTAGAGGACATGGGTACTGATTGAATGAGCACAATTGGAGGGTTGTGCATGCATATTAATTAGCTTATTTGCATAACAATGAAAATATCTGTCAGGTTAAAGTTTTGGATAAAGTTGGTTAAAATTTTTGGGGGTGAACTGACACACCACAACACATTCATATACCACGTATGACATAAATCCACCACACAGTTTTTGAGATACCGTGTCTATAAACTTTTGTCACAGATACACATAAATACATACATACACATAGAAACATACATAAATACATACATACATGCATACATACACATACATACACCCATACTGCATACTGTACATACATACATATACCAATACTGCATACTGTACATACATATATACACACATACATACATACATACAACATACATACATACACCCATACTGTACATACACACGCCAGCATGACTACATACTTCTCCTTATGCTATCACATTGGAATCAAAAATATGAAATCTTGAAACAAAATATCGTAATCCTTTAACTTACTTGACCAAATGTATACAGAATGCCCAAAGTTGCACCCATTCTAGCTCCGAGTACTTTGGAAAGTAAGAAATACACCCCTCCACTTTCTATATGACATCTTTGACAAATTCCAATAACCGACAAAGCTGAAACAAATGCCACCATGACAGTAACTAAGACGATGACCACTGATAGACCAATCCCTGCATTGCCCTGTGTGCAAAGAAACAAAAACAACAAATTGATTTATCCATAAATTTGAGAAAACCAGTCAGTCATTCTAGCATTCATCTTATACATGTTAAAGGAGCACTAGACCGAAAAGTGAGGGCGTATTTTTAGGGGTCCCCAAAATCAAATACTTATCTAGCATGCAACGGTATAGCAATTTTCTGGTTTGTTTGTTTGTTTGAGAGTTTAACGACACCACAACAGCAAGGGTCAAATTGTGCCTGAGAGGTTAGATCATTCCAGAGGTAGGAAGGAGAGTAAACAGGGAGAGATTTAGAGAAACACGAGAACTAAAAGCCAGAAAGAAAAAAAAAGAAAAAATTATGAGAACTAAAAGCCAGAAATCTGGGATCGAGAAAGGAGGTGTATGGGTGGGAAAATAATGTAGAGAGAGAAGGGGTGGGGAAGGAGGACTAATTATGGTTGTATGATTATTCAAGTAACCTTTGCCCTCACGTCGTCTGTGGGCTATGGAGGCATGAAGTTTATGGAACTTTTGTGGATAATATATCTGCCATTCGCAAAAACCTGCACCCTCACTTTTCGGTTTAGTTCTCCTTTAAATGACCAATAAAGGCATTTAATGAAATAAACGATTTTAAACAATGGGTGAATATAAATATTGGGTAAACATGCAGAAAATGGTGTACTTGTATTTAACTTGTGATTCATTTAGATATGAAATAGCAAATACCATTTGTTTTGTCAGATATCAAGATTTTGAAGTTACTACAACATTTTGTAACAAGTCATACAATATATTTTAATGTGTTTTCGTATTGATAATATTTTGCACTTTACACCTAAGATTAAAGTAATCAACAAATAATTTGGGCTAAAGAATGATTCCCAAATTGTTTAGGGACTGTGTGTATCATTTTAATACAGCATGCACGGGAAGCCAGTTAAGTGTGCCAAAGGATATGCAGACCAAGAAAAAACGGTCCGGCGTAATGCTGGAAAAATGGAAATTCGCATGGGAGGGGGAAGGGGGAGGAAAGGGCGGGAATTTCATTAAAAAAATAAAAAATTCTTGAGTAAGCAACAATAAATGTGGTAAATATGTGCTCAAAAAACATTCCCCCATGTAATTATGTGTAATGAAAAGTACATTAAATTGCAAAAGAGGAAAGCATATAAAGACGTATTTATTACTAAATCATGTGACGACGAGAGTGAACACACAATTATAATGATGGGGTCGTCGCCTGTGTATTCGGTTTATGAAAGTAACAATGCTATCACGAAATGCTTAATCGACCTGGACGAGAACACAGGTATGACGTACGGACAGACATAACATCAACAACCAAGTCAATGTCCACGGTCTTTGATAACCAGTTGTGGTGCACTGGCGACTTAATCATGCCAAAAAGTTTCTCTTTAAGCCTACCCGCACCCGGCGCATGAGTTAATCCTGAAAACTCAGGTATGACAATTACCAACCCGACTTCCTGTTCAGTGTATTGTGTTTCAACTCAAAACAATGATTGTTTATCTGCCATTCCCATGCACACCACAGCCAAGTAGCCCAATGTTATTTGTGTGTATAAAATTACACAAAGCCAGAGCTGAATCAAGGCACTTTTGTGATTGAAATCACTCATCCGTGTTAGGTGCCTTAGTGGGAGAAGTTTGTTTTCAAACTGGTGATAAAAACAGCTGTGTATCATAATGCCTGAGATAATAATGTGCTTTAACCCTTACTCTACCACGCGGTGATAGTATCGCCGTTTTCAAACCAACTTTTCTAAAAATAAAATCGGGACTTTACCACAGTCCTATTGGAGTAATTTTGGTATCATTTTAAAGTACTCAGATATTTCTTTCACAAAAAAAAGCTTTTTCATAGGGGTCATACTACATAATTTTTAGGAAAAGGGTAAAACTCAAAAATTGCTAACAATTTTGTTTTGTTTTGTTTTTTGTTTCTTTTCAAACCACCTTTTTCTAAAAATAAAGTCGGGACTTTACCACAGTCCTAAAGGAGTTATCTCGGTATCATTTTAAAGTACTCGGATATTTCTTTCACAAAAAGAAACTTTTTCATAGGGGTCATACTACATAATTTTTGGAAAAAGGGTAAAACTTAAAAATTGCTGACAAAAATCTTACAATGACTTCAAGATCACAGTTTTGCTTCAAAATCATACACGCAAGTCCTAAGACATGATAGTACTGGTTTCTGGTATACTTTTTATAATCCCTTCGTGCGATCTTTTGTTCTGGAGAAATTACTTCAAAATTTCATTAATTTCTGCCACTTTTGACCCGTTTTTTTTCTTCAAAAAATTGTGTACCCAAGCCATACATCACACATGCTTCGTTGAAGCGCCGTTCGAAAGCGCTTGAAATTTCCTTTCATTTGATATTTAAATAAAGGAATACCCCCTCTATTTAGAACCTGTCCTGTAAGAAATATATTACACCTCTCCAATTTGAACGACTGCATGGTGCAGAGGAAATGTACGCGGCATGCGAGCGCTCCAGGTTCGAGTCTCACCGTGACCACTGCGCAATTATTTTTCTGCTGCAGCTTTCAGGGGACGTTTGACTTTTTTCATTTTTGATGTGTTTTCATCTTTCCTTTCTTTCTAAAAATTATAGATTAGTATCATTGGAAAGGAAATTGAAAAAAGAATCTAAATATGTAACACAAATCTGTTTTCAATACTGACAACAAGTTATACTTCTGCAAAGATTGACCATTTGTTGATCAAATTCAGCCAAAAATTGCTTCATTTGCATAATTTTGCCCAATATTTCCTAAATTGGTTTTAATTACTCAAAAGATAGATATCTTAGCATCTCTTCCAACCAAACTTGTAATGAAAGAAAATGAAAGAAAAGTTGTCAAAAATGCATATGAAAAAAAAGTTACGAAAATTGGGGTCGCTTTTTTCAAAGCCCTAGTAAAGTAAGGGTTAACTCTGAATGATTCACGGACCATTTCTTCTAAGGAAAGATATTGCTTCATGATATCATTTTTGTCACGATTTTTCATGGGAAGATTTTCGACATCTTTATTAAGAACTGTGAGAAATGTTATAATGAATTCCAGCTCTGAGGATATGTATAAGCTAGTAGTCAGAACATACAATATGCAAATTTATGACGTTACAAGGCATAGCACTAAATTCCATTTTCTACACTATTTTCAGTCATATCTTTCATCTTGATAAATTTGCATATTATGTAAGCGCTGCAAGGAAACTATTTTAACCAAATCTATATTAGCATACATTCAACAACTTAAGCAGTTATAAGTACCATACAAGGTGTACTTTAAACTGTTTCTACATGAGTCATTTTTTTTCTTCTAATTTAGCAGATTAAATTGGATGATAAATATTTGCTCATTAATCACACCAATATGCAAACTGTCAGCAAAAGGACTCTTTAAAAAATATGAACTCCAATTAGATGGTTTCAATGGGAAATTTTGCTAATGTGACAAGTTGTGACACAAGGAAAATGTTTTTGTTTCATTGCTTTTCAGGAAAAGCTTAAAAGTATATGGACAGGTAGAGGGAACATTAGCTAAATTGATTTAAATTCCACTAAATACATGAAGAAAGAAGGGCACCTTCTGTTCTCCTTACTCTAGGGCAAGGGCCCGTGCCTCTTCTTCTCCACCTTGTCACCATGGTCCTGACATCACTGCAAAGCGCCAAAATCCCAGACCTTCCCCAGGACTCTAGTTGCCCCACCACGTAATGGAGCTTTAAATATCGTTTGAATATGTAAAAACTGTATTTAAAAGTAAGCCTACATAATAATTAAGCCCCAACAGCAATATGATACAAATTTTAATAAAAGTTTTTCCTTACTTATGCTCACTTATTATATCTACAGATTGGGGACATATGGGAAGTGCGCCCTTAGAGGTTGTGACCCCCCCCCCCCCTTCCCACCCCCACACACACACTTTTCAAAAGCTTCCTACACCCCTAAGCACATGACAGGGACATAACAACACCACTCAAACCTACCACCATCCATCCTGTTCGGAGAAAGATAACTACACCAAAGATGTTGATCATACAAGACGTAAAAACACCGTCCCACGTCCCAAATAGAACTGGCTCACGGATGAAGAAATTGGCCTTCCACCATGGCTGCTGCTGCGTCTGGGCCTGAAAATACAAGATGAATACCATTTAATTTTAAGGACAGTAAATTAGAGATAAGATACTGTCATCTCAACTTATATTTTTCAAATACTGTATAAAAAGATAACAAGACATCAATGATGTTATAGCTCAACCCATAACAATGCAAGGATTGCTTCTATTGATTATATTTTTGTCATATCTGATATATTTGTTTTTTAAAAGTTTTATTTGAAGTCCATTCCATTTTTGGGCAATTATTCATCATGTTAAAAATCCAAGAGTTGCATCTTTCCTGTATGAGCTGTACTCAGTTTGCTTGTTTGGGTTTAATGGCACCTTAACAGTCAGGTCATATGTGCCAAACGAGGTTAGTTGTGAATGACTGCCAGATTGGTTCTCAGTGATGACTTCGTTTTGTGGTGGGTGCAATGAGGTTCACTTCATAGCGGTGTCTGAAAAAATATGCTTGTAACAAAAGATATGGTGCCAGCACGTCTCGCTCGATTAATGTTGGCCAGGTCAAAGGTCAATTTCACCACAACGTATGGTTAGAAAATACATTTTGTAAACATAACAAAATTTCTAACATTTAGTAGCAGCCCTGGAGGCCCCATTGAATACTACTCAGCGATAATTCTTCCACGTGTTCACGAACACTGTAAACAAGTTTGGAAACAAACTTTTATTTTTGGCAACCTTCTGCCCATAAGGCACATTAGTAACAACTCCTGGCTTACACAATGCCACATGCATTCACCAACCCAACAAAACGTTATCCTTAGTGCAATTAAGTTTAAAATTCTAACTTCCGTGATAGATAGTGCATTAAAGTATAACGTTCTAGCCCCCCAATGCAATGCAGCACAAAAAGACTTAATGACACTTGAGACTTACTGTAGTGTGCGACAAGCGAAAATGATCAAACAACGACTTCACATGTTATCTTCTAGGTTATGTCATGACCTATTAAGAACTCATACTCCAATCCGATACGATATGATACAGTGTGGCCTAAATAAGATTCTGATAATTTGTATATTCATAGAAGAATGTCCGAATTATGATTGGAAAATACTGCAATAAGATTAAAAAAAGACACATACATGTCCGTACATGTAACTAATAGACATAAACGTGTAGGGAGGACCTCCATACCAATATCACAGCCCGACGCGGTACCAGTACAAAACGTGAATCCAATAGGATTGCTGTCTACAGCTACAGGAGCTGATTTTAGCGCCATTACATATTGAAATCTGAAACTTTTGTAGACAAAAATTTATCTTTCTGGGAGCTTTAATTTACAAAACACCCTTTAAAAATGACCGTTGTGGCATTTTTTTTTTGTATGGATAGTTATAAAGAAAGCAGTGCCAGCGTGTCTTAAGGGGGACGGGTCTTTGTTCCCTAAAAATCATATCCTCCATTTCCCCTCAAAAAAGAAAAGTATTATTTAAGTTCTGCAAGATTTTCATGAATTTTAAGTAAATCTTTGTCTATTTTCGGAAAATCTTTTTAATTTGGGTAAAATTTCCTTCATTTTTTGAAATTTAAGAGCTTGAAGCTTTTTGGTGAAATCTTCTTCAATTTCTAGGAAATTTTTTCAATATTCAGGAAAATTCTTCATTTTCCAGTAAGGCAATTAAGCTGTCAGTGTTGCAAAAAAAATAAAAAAATATCCAACAATTTTATGTCATTGTCCTTTAAATTTAAGTTAATTATTTTACTTTCATCAAAGTCCTCCCTAATCTAAAAACGGCATTCAGTGTTTTTTTTTTTTGGAGGGGGGGGGGGGGAAGGAACATAAGCCCCCTAAAAAAACAAAAAACTAGACACGACCCTTCAAGAAAGAGAACAAATTATGTAGGTTTTAATTTATTCATTATAAAATAGAATAGATACAATAAATAAAGACAATCTGCAACTTGCTTCTCCTGAAATAAATTCTACCCACACTGAATTTGACAGGTTGCAGGATTACAGTGTGTACGCTAACAATTTCTTAATCTTATAACTTAGCTCTTTAAGTTTCAGAGCCGCATCCGGTGTAGTCAACATTTTGGACTGTCTTATACGCTATAGCCGCTACATGGCTGCTACACAAGTCCTGCAAGTATTGCCTAGCAACATGTAGTGCCTCAGACTACCAAGTAAGGTGTTTATCTTACTACATCTAGTGAGACTAACCTCATTCATTTCAAATTTCCAATAATATTGTTCTCCTTCACCATCTCTTTGTGACTCATTCAAGAAATATTTGTGTAATAAATATTTTCTATTATGTTTCTGAAACAGTAAAAATGTCTAAATAATACCATTTTTCATATCACTTTTTAGACCTGGCTATTAAAATATTTGATTGGCACCAGAGGTTTTGTCTGCATTCCTCAACATTGCCAATTTACATGACTTTTGCAAATAAAAACAACGTCATAAATTTCTATATTTAGCATTGCTGAAATTGATTGTAGCATAGTAACCATTAAAATACAACCTTTCAATAAATGCACTTAATTTGAAGTCAATATTCTCTTCATTTAATACAATTTAAAATATAGTTCTCAATTAAAAGATGGGAGGTTTTGAGCATGAGTTTACAATACTAGACCTGTCGCATTCTGAGGGCCATGACAGAAAAATTACATGGAATATGTCTTATTTAAAATACAAGTTTTATGAAGCATACAAAAATCTTGCTTCAGCCAGAATCTCAAGAGCAAATCTGTTAAAACCTAGAAAAGATGCATTTTAACACAAAACTTTGTACAGGCACATATGGGAGCTCACATACGATTTGATAAGCTTCACTCATTACACTCTGTGTAATGGGTGAAACTAAAAACTCAAACAATGATACAATCTTAGATGTGGTTGATTCCACACTCTGATGACGTTACAATTATAGGTTAAGTGGAGACGATTCCATGCTCAATGAGTGACGTTACCATTGTCATGCCAAAAAGTTTCTTTTAAGCCTACCTGCACCAGACACCTGAGTTAATCCTGAAAACTCAGGCATGACAATTACCAACCCGACTTCTTGTTCAGTGTATTGTGTTTTCTCTCAAATAATGATTGTTTATCTGCCATTCCCATGCACACCACAGCCAAGTAGCCGAAGACTATTTGTGTGTATAAGATTACACAAAGCCAGAGCTAAATCAGGGCACTTTTGTGATTGAAATCACTCATCTGTGTTAGGTGTCTTAGTGGGAGAAGTTTGTTTTCAAACTGGTGATAAAAATAGCTGTGTATCATAATGCCTGAGATAACAATGCTTAAATGTCAATGATTGACGGACCATTTCTCCTAAGGAAAGATATTGCTTCATGGTAGAAT
This sequence comes from Chiridota heheva, assembly GCA_020152595.1. NCBI lineage: Eukaryota > Metazoa > Echinodermata > Holothuroidea > Apodida > Chiridotidae > Chiridota > Chiridota heheva. The sequence goes on from JAIGNY010002236.1 coordinate 138,921, forward strand.
CTCTCATATAGCAGTCATGATATCAAATTTAACACACAGTCTTAAGTAGAACTTCCGAAGTTTTGAAAAGTACAAGTACAGTCAAATATTCATTGATATAACATATCTTATACAGTATATGTACTGCACATTACATGCATGTCAACATTTTACATACTTCACTACAAAAATAACCCACTGAGACATGATGAGTTTTGTTTCATTCATAATTAATATTACATAATACTAATTTCTACAGTATTAAATTTCATAATTTGCCATCGAAAACGACCATTACCTTCACGTATAATATGTTGTTTTCAATCATTTTAAACATACCATATTAAAAACAAATTTCTACTGAAAATAAATGACATTCTCTTCTTAGGGTTAAAAGTTTCTCCACTACATAAAATCACATGATGTGAGATCAACTGTGGTATTACTATTCATATACTATTCTTGCACGCAGTAAGCTGTATCTACTGAACCAAACTAACTACAGTACCCTAGCTCTCACACTATGTATCATGCCAAGGCTATAACATTTTAAAGGAATATTCCCATGTTGTTTTTCATAACCTTTAATTAGAAAGAGAAAAAGTTTAGAAACAATTTAGTACAGAAATCATGTTGATATGTTATTCCTACCAGGAGATATTCAAATTTTAAGATTCACAAAAATGCAATAAACAAATAGGAAAAGGCTCAGAATGAGTAAATTTAGGCCAGTATGACATCACAGCAACACATTTTCCTACAAAGTTTATGTATTTAATTAAAATCTATCATCCTTTTTTATAAGTAAAATCTACTAGGAAAATAAATTAATGAAAGTTAGGTATTTATTTACATTGCCAAATATACCCTACTTCAATAACTTTTGAAAAATTGTTGCTAAGCATACAGAAATGACCAATTAACATTAAAAGAAATGCATAAACATTTGCAACGGAAATGCCTCTATGACATCATCAAACATGAACTCATCATACTGTACAAAAACTTTAAAATGAAATTGGGAAATCTGTAAAATTCCGTATCTCCTTAATGGAATATGATATCAACCTGATTTTTGTACCAAATTGGCTCTAAAAGAATAATGCTCTTTCAGAATTTTTTTAACAAAAAACCAAGACTGTTTATACTTTTATGAAGGCCCTTAAGACTTATCTTTTTCCTACTGATTAAGTTTTATACTGTCTATAATATTTAATTTCTTGTTTTATTTATCTAGTTTTTTTATTTTAATTTTTACAAAGTTTTTTTATGCTTTTTATATTGTCCTGCAAATGTTTTTTTAAATTTTGTTATTGTATATTAAGAGTTTGTCTATGTATCATCTATTTTATTGTAAAGTGCTTGATCCACGGGAGAGGCGCTATATAAATAAGATAAATAATAATAATGGGAATATTACAAAAAAACATGGGAATATTACAAAAACATGGAAATATTACCCCCAAAAAAATGAGAATATTCCTTTAATCAATGTTCATATACTATTCTTGCACACAGTAAACTGTACCTGCTGAACCATACTGTAACTACAGTACCCTCTCACACTATGTATCATGCCAAGGCTACAAAATTTTACAATGCAATCAAACCAACATAACATTACTAAAATATCATTCCTATACAATGCATATGCTTGATGTGTGTATATAGATTGTACATCAAGCATCCCAAGTGCCTAATGTGTTAAAGCACCACTGCACATCGCGCAATCGTCACACTATGCAGTATGCAGTCACTGAGGGCAATTAAACAAATAAACTGTTGAGTGGAAGAACGCCAGAAACGGAAGCCTACCCACCTGCCATGCAGTACAGTGGGGTTTCCATATAGAAAAGCACCTTGATCAATATAATTATATTCTGTGTAGACAGTAATTTCAAATAATTGATTTTAAATATTAAAGGCCATCCAAAGGGATTTGTAATTGGTTAATGGACACTTTGAAAATATGATTGGTTAATGGACACTTAGAAAATATGATTGGTTAATGGACACTTAGAAAATATGATTGGTTAATGGACACTTAGAAAATATGTTGTTAATCTATGTGTATGGGTGTTAATTAAGACATTTAAACCTTTCAAGGTAGAATTTGGAAGATTTTTTAGTGCTGCATACAGTACACCAGTGTTGTTATTTCTACCCTCCCAATCCCCAACCCCAACCTCACCAACCACCAACCCTCCTCCCCCTCCGTTTCCAAAAAGTAGTATATAAATAAAGTTCTTTTTAACAAGCTTCATATTTGCTTTGAAACGTTTGTATTTAGTAGAGCGGAGGGCTCCTGAACCTTGAAGACCTTTGTGGAGGACAGGGGTGAAAAATACTGCATCAATGGTCCCAGAAAGAAGAAAAAGACAGAGAAAGAGAGAGAAGGAAAAAAAAAAAAAAAAAGAGGGGAGGGGGGGAGGGGAAGATAAAAAATGAGGGAAAATGGAAAGAAAAGGAGAGAGAGAAAAATAAAGAGAACAAAATGAGAAAAAACAATTAAATTCAAGTATAATTTTTCGGTTTCCTTTATTTTTGGTATAATCCCCATTAAAGGAGCACTAGACCGAAAAGTGAGGGCACTTGTCTTTGCGAATTTAAAGATATATTATCCACAACTTCAGTTTCCAAAGCCCACAGATGACGTGAGGGCAAAGGTCACTTGAATCTTCATACAAACCAGAAAATTGCTATACCGTTGTGTGCTAGATAAGCATTTGACTTTTGGGGGGGGGGGGACCCCTTAGAAATATGCCTTCACTTTTCGATCTAGTGCTCCTTTTAATTGAAACAAGCAAATTTCTGGCTAAAACAAAGTTTGCAATGTTTTAATCAAAATCCAAACAAGGTTTAATCGAAATTCATTTTTATGATATTCCTAGACAAACACAGATGAAAAGACAAGCTGTGTTCGATTGTGTTGACACCTGTCATAAAAAGAGCAAAATGGAAAAGAATGGGGAGAAAAGGTGGGTAAGAAAGATAGAAAGGTGGGTAAGAAAGAAAGAAAGAAAGGTGGGTAAGAAAGAAAGAAAGGTGGGTAAGAAAGAAAGGTGGGTAAGAAAGAAAGAAAGGTGGGTAAGAAAGAAAGAAAGGTGGGTAAGAAAGAAAGGTGGGTAAGAAAGAAAGAAAGAAAGGTGGGTAAGAAAGAAAGAAAGGTGGGTAAGAAAGAAAGGTGGGTAAGAAAGAAAGAAAGGTGGGTAAGAAAGAAAGAAAGGTGGGTAAGAAAGAAAGAAAGGTGGGTAAGAAAGAAAGAAAGGTGGGTAAGAAAGAAAGGTGGGTAAGAAAGATAGGAAGGTGGGTAAGAAAGAAAGAAAAGTGGGTAAGAAAGAAAAACAGGTGGAAAAGAAAGAAAGGTGGGTAAAAGAAAGAAAGGTGGGTAAGAAAGAAACGAAGGAATATTCACATTGCTATGACCTGTACATTAAATCCCTGTAATAAACAAATTTGGGTAGTTGGTTCAATCCATTTTACAACAGGTGAATTTCTTAACAAAGTGAAAAACTATATGTAAACTTTCTCCGTTTTTCATTCTTTTTTTTCTTTTTTATGCATTTTAAACGATCTGACATGGAAATTTGATAAAAAGATTATTGTTCTTGCATCGTGTATAATGCGTATTTCATGCACAGTTCAAAGGACTTTGCACTCATGAATGAACCTCCTAATGCTGAGACATTCTACTAGGGTCAAAGTCCTTTGTCCCGTGCATTCATTACATATACATACACCATAGTCCTTTGTCCTGTACATTCATTACACATACATACACCATAGTCCTTTGTCCTGTACATTCATTACATATACATACACCATAGTCCTTTGTCCTGTGCATTCATTACACATACATACACCATAGTCCTTTGTCCTGTGCATTCATTACACATACATACACCATAGTCCTTTGTCCCGTGCATTCATTACATATACATACACCATAGTCCTTTGTCCTGTACATTCATTACATATACATACACCATAGTCCTTTGTCCTGTGCATTCATTACACATACATACACCATAGTCCTTTGTCCTGTGCATTCATTACACATACAAACACTCCACCATAACATTAATCTTTCAACAGAGAAGACAGGTCAAAGTCTGCAGGCTGTCAATTAAATCTTTAAGCAGATATAGTTATGCATGACAGTGCGGAATATGCCAAATGGGATACCATTTGAAATATCCCCATAGGGATATGGTATCCCAAATGAGATATCAAAACTGTTATCATTCCATTCAGACTTCAAGTTCTGCTTTCTCTTTTCATGATTTATGTATGATTAATAAAAGACAAATTTCAATTTTTAAGTAAAATCTGTTTTACAGAAACTATTGATCTATCAACATTCACATTTTCACTACAGACCTTCCACTTGCTTTCACCAGTTTTGCAATGCTTTGATGGATATTGCTAATCACTTGTGAAATGAAAGAAAACTATCTAGAGCTTTAATAAATATTCATAACTAAAATCTGTTTTACAGAACTATTGATCTACCAACATTCACATTTTCATTACAGACCTTGCACTTGCTTTCACCAGTTTTGTAATGCTTTGAAAGGAAAGAAAACTATCTAGAGCTTTAATTAATATTTATAACTTGATGCGGAAATTCCCCTATTTGTGCGCAACTCCATTTCAATAATTCATTTTCAGAGCGACTGAGCTATTCAGGTTGATATCCCAATGGGGATATATTTGATATCCCCAATGGGATATTGTATCCCACTCTGGATATCAATGTAGACTAAGATGCAGCTGTATCTCAATTGGGATATGGTATCCCAATTGGCAGTTCTGCCACACTGCATAAGTTACAGTGTTCTATACATAAAAGGCAATATCAAAGCGAATGATACAGCATATGCAATGATCTGCCTAGTACTGTAGCTCACTTAGAGTTACTATGCAGCTGGTATAACAATCCTCCACTCATTTTGCAGACATAAACAGTGCAAGTGCTTATAGATAAAAAGGCCAACGTGTAATTTATGCTGGCACTGTGGTACAGACAGAACAATACTGTGGAAGAACTGTGATAATATTCATTTATATCTAGGATGATAAAAGGTATCACCTGACCATGAACCTAAGGCAAATTGTTATCAAACATTGTGAAGTAAATCAATTAATGCCTGGTACAACTTAACTGTATATATATAGCCAACTAGCACTGTAGAGGCAACAAGACTGGTTAAAAATCTTTTAAAGGGGTATAGCTGCGCACAATGTCAATCGACAGGGTCGTAAACGTAAATACCTGGGAAGGGGGAGGGGGTGGTGGGGGTGTCACACCCCTCAAATTTTGACTCGTCGGTAAAATTTGATATGAGTCGGTAAATCTGGTATTAGGTTGGTAAAACTTATGGATTAGAATACGAGACCAAATCACCAAGTGATTAAAATTAATTTTGATAATTATGAAGTTAATTTTACAGGGGCAGTTTTTTTATATATATTTCTTTATTGCGGGGATGCTAATTTGAGGCCGTCGGTAAATCTAATACTTTAAACTTTACCCCCCCCCCCCCCCTTCCCCCCCTCCCTCTCACCTAGTTACCATTATATTCACTATAAACAGTTACTGCAGTGACTTTTTTGTTACAGGGGTAAAAAAATCGGTAGAAATCGTTTGCAAAATTCACCTGTTACTTTTTCATGTGCTATACTATGCCAATTCTCCTGAAAATTACCCCTGTAAAAAACCTAAACAAAACATGTAAGTGACCTTATGAAGTCTCCTTAAGATGATGATAACCCTATGACTGTAAGTTTAGGTTTAACTTCATTACACTTATATGGCACATTATTTAAATAACTTATTCTAATGTGCCTTACAAAATATGCATATAAAGAAAATAAATACAAATGTGTAAATAAGATAAGCATGAAATATAAAGAAAACAAAGAACAACAAAATTATGAAGAGGACTTGAAAGCACAATTAAATAAGTGAGTCTTAAGCAAGGTGTGGAATTGTTTAAGAGATTGGATTTTAAAGATTTGATTGAAAGAGGTAAGTCATTTTAAAGTTTTGGGCCAAATATTTGCAGAAAGCGATCGCGATATGTAAGCTTTACTTTTGGGAACGTAAAGGATGGGGTGGTTTGAGAGCGAAGACGATAACTACAGTTACTGTAGTTTGTTTATAATGAAACAATTCGCTCAGATATAACGGGGCCATGTTATGAAAGGATTTAAAAATGAGGATTACAATTTTAAATTAAATTCTATATGAGACAGGTAGCCAATGAAGATTTTGCAGTAGATAAAGTGATGGAGTAAAACGCTTGCTTCTTGTGACGAGCCTTGCAGCATAATTCTGAACACGCTGCAACTTTTTCACTGTAACACCTGGCACCCCTGCAAGAAAGACATGGCAATAATCTATGCAGCTATGTACAAGAACATTTACAAGTGATGTTGCAGAGCTTGTCCAGAAACTTCATGCACCTTCTGTAATAAATAAATGGTAAAATGCAGTTTTGCATTTGTGATTGACATGGTCAGCCATTGTCATACCTTGATCTAACCAAGCGCCCAGATATTTGACAGTGGAAGATAATTTCACACTGTCGTTACCAATAGCAATACTGCCAATATATTATGTATATACATTATGGAGCATGTAACATTATTCCACTTGGTTTTATTTCATAATTGACCTATATGTTTAGGATTTGCTCATCAGCAAACAGTTTTGTAAAGGAAGTACATTTGTCTCACCACTGACTGGTATGTAAAGTACAGTTGTACAGGCATCTACTTAGTTTTTTGTTCTTTCTGCTGAACTATTGAGCAGTCAAGTTGTAAGAGAACAAGAACCTGATAACAAATTTTTGATGATTCAATTATTGTTAACTTTTCCTGTTCATATACTCCAATGGTTTGTTTGTAGGCTATTTTGCTTTGTCTTTCAGTAGATTTGGACAATTCATTGACAGTCGATCCTGATGATAAAACACTACAAAAATGTTATGATTATAATGCATAACAAATTTCCTGGTTACATGCAGCAGTGGCAGAGGAATTCATGGCAAGGGGGTGGGGGTAGAAAATACAGTTAGGACACACTATTTATCATAGATTTCTAATGAGGATAGGAAACAGAAAAACAAGTTTTTAGATCATTAAAGAGCTATCAATTGCTAGGGTACTGTACATGTAATTGAAACTATATGGACAATGTGCTCCTGTAGAAAGGCCAGGATGTTAATGTTGGAAATTCCTTCATGTGAATATAGAGCCTTTATTTACTCCATATAATACTTAAATAATCAAACCAAAAAATCAAAATGTTTAGTGGTTCTCATGCATTCTTTTATTAAATGTTGGTTGAATTTCAAGTTTTTTAACTACAGTACATGTACCTGGCATTGAATATCATGAAATCTGCTAAATATTTATAAGCCATGCCCACCATGCATATCAATAAAATATAACCTATTGACAACATGCTATGTATGATGAAAAACATGCACATGGCTGCACCTAGTCCCATGACATCAATACCAAACTAAATGGGGACCACAATTCATCTGTGTACAACATATTATAAGTGTGCAATATTTTGCAAGTTTTTAGAAGTATCTTCACATTAAGGCACACATTAATTACCCCCATATGGTTGCCATATCAAGGATGGGATATAGATTCCAATATTCTTGTTGTATTTTATAGAAATATCTATTAACTTAAAATACAATCAATGGCTTTGTCAGGAGAAAATTAAAGTAGAATCTTATGAACTGAACAAATTGGAAAACAATATTTCCATTTTAATCATGATCCGAAGCATCTAATAGTTTCTTCTGAGATTCTCCCTTCATCCGTTAAAGTATAAGACCTTACAATGCAATATTTCCATTTTAATCATGATCCCATGCATCTAATAGTTTCTTCTCAGATTCTCCCTCCATCCTTCAAACTAAAAGACCTTACAATGATATATAAAACTTCAAAATGTTAAAACTTTAATTCTATAGACAAGCAGTTTTTTATTTGATGAAAATAGATGAGCTCCAGGGAAAATCCCTGTCAATCCCAATTACTTTCTTGGGCAGGGTGTTTATATAATATAGCCTTGAGTCTCCAGTGAAGGAAAATATTCAGTTTTATGGGATCTATTGTCACCATGGTGACTCTAGGTGATTTAACAGCACAATGCTAGTTACCTAGGTGATTTTGTGAATGTTGCAATAACAGCAGTGACTTTTTCAGAGTTAGGGGCTTTTTCAGGTGATTTTTTTTACAGGGGTGAAAATCACTGATTTTTGCAATTAAAATCGGTGACTCTGTTCAGTGATATTGGAAGACAGGGATTCAGTTTTATAGGATCTACTGTCACCATGGTGACTCTAGGTGATATAATGGAGCGCAATGCTGGTTACAGAGGTGTTTTTGTGAATGTTGCAATAACAACAGTGACTTTTTCAGAATTACGGATATTTTCAGGTGATTTTTTTTACAGGACTGAAAATCACTGATTTTTGCAACTAATGCCGGTGACTCTGTTCAGTGATATTGGAAGATAGGGTACCATGTCAATATTCCTCAGAAAGATGACCTCAGTGGCTCTACAAACTACAGAGGAATTACATGTACTCTTCTAGCCGTGCCTGGTACAATCTTCAACAGGATCCTTCTCGAAAGATTAAAAGATCCAGTGGACCCTCTTCTTAGGGAATCTCAAGCTGGGTTCTGCCAAGAACAGATCATGTACAGACCAGATTGCGACCCTACATATCATTGTTGAGCAGACTCTGAAGTGGAATTCTTCACTTTATGTCAATTTCGCCAATTACGAAAAGGCTTTTGACAGTGTGGACAAAAAGACGATCTGCGAGTTGCTACAACACTACGGTGTACTGGTCAAGCTGATAAAGAGTTCATATGATGGTATGACCTGTACAGTGCTCCATGGAGAACAAACGACAGACAGTTTCCAGGTAAAGACTGGTGTCAGACATGGCTGCCTGCTACCTTTCCATGTTGGTATGACCTGTGCAGTGCTTCATGGAGAACAAACAACATACAGTTTCCAGGTAAAGACTGGTGTCAAACAAGGCTGCCTGCTACCTCCTTTCCTCCTCCTTCTAGTCTTTGACTGGATTATGAAGACAGCATGTCACATACCTAGGCAGCATTATTGACGGCAGTGGTGGTACAGACACCAATGTCAAAGCCAGAATCGGTAAGGCCAGAGCAGCGTTTATACAACTTCAGAATATCTGAAGTTCCAAAGAGTTATGCGCACCAAAATCAGATTGTTTAATTCTAACGTCAAATTAGTCCCAGAGCTGCGAGATGGGGTCAACAAAAGCAGCTGCAAAAAAAGTACAACCTTCATTAACAACTGCTCAAGAAGAATCCTTAGGAGCCACTGGCCAGAAACCATGCATAAACCTATGGCAGCTGACCAACCAGTAGAGGGTGAGATACACAACAGATGGTGGGGGTGGATAGGGCATACTCTGAGAAAGCCCTCAACGAGTATTACCAGACAGGCTCTGACACAGAACCCCCAGAGTTGAAATTAATTATAAAATTTCTCGCGGTTCTGAATAAAGGTGTCAAAATTTTCCCACAAATGACTTCATGCCCCTAGTGACTTCATGCCCCTAGTGACTTTATGCCCCTAGTGACTTCATGCCCCTAGTGACTCCATGCCCCTAGTGACTCCATGCCCCTAGTGACTCCATGCCCCTAGTGACTCCATGCCCCTAGTGACTCCATGCCCCTAGTGACTCCATGCCCCTAGTGACTCCATGCCCCTAGTGACTTCATACCCCTAGTGACTTCATGCCCCTAATGACTTCATGCCCCTAGAGACTTCATGCCCCTAGTGACTTCATGCCCCTAATGATTTCATTCCCCTAGTGACTTCATGCCCTGAGCAACTTCATGCCCCTAATGACTTCATGCCCCTAGTGACTTCATTTTACTAGTGATATCATGCCCCCAGTAATGTGTGAACCATGATTCAAACACCCTTGACTTCATGCCCCTAGTGATGAGTTAACTATGATTCACACACCCTTAACTTCATGCCCCTAGTGATGTGTTAAGTGTGATTCGCACACCCTTGACTTCATATCTCTAGTGATGTGTTACCTATGATTCACACACCCTTGACTTCATGCCCCTAGTGATGTGTTAACTGTGATTCACAAACCCTTGACTTCATGCCCCTAGTGATGTGTTAACTGTGATTCACACACTTTTCACTTCATGCCCCTAGTGATGTGTAAACTGTGATTCACCCACCCTTTACTTCATGCCCCTAGTGATGTGTTAACTGTGATTCACACACCCTATACTTCATGCCCCTAGTGATGTGTAAACTGTGATTCACACACCTTTTACTTCATGCCCCTAGTGATGTGTTAACTGTGATTCACACACCCTTGACTTCATGCCCCTAGTGATATGTTAACTGTGATTCACACACTTTTTACTTCATGCCCCTAGTGATGTGTAAACTGTGATTCACTCACCCTTTACTTCATGCCCCTAGTGATGTGTTAACTGTGATTCACACACCCTTTACTTCATGCCTCTAGTGATGTGTTAACTATGATTCACACACCCTTGACTTCATGCCTCTAGTGATGTGTTAACCGTGATTCACACACCCTTGACTTCATGCCCCTAGTGATGTGTTAACTGTGATTCACACACTTTTTACTTCATGCCCCTAGTGATGTGTAAACTGTGATTCACCCACCCTTTACTTCATGCCCCTAGTGATGTGTTAACTGTGATTCACACACCCTTGACTTCATGCCCCTAGTGATATGTAAACTGTGATTCACACACCTTTTACTTCATGCCCCTAGTGATGTCTTAACTGTGATTCACACACCCTTTACTTCATGCCCCTAGTGATATGTTAACTGTGATTCACACACTTTTTACTTCATGCCCCTAGTGATGTGTAAACTGTGATTCACTCACCCTTTACTTCATGCCCCTAGTGATGTGTTAACTGTGATTCACACCCCCTTTACTTCATGCCTCTAGTGATGTGTTAACTATGATTCACACACCCTTGACTTCATGCTCCTAGTGATGTGTTAACTGTGATTCACACACCCTTGACTTCATGTCCCTAGTGATGTGTTAACCGTGATTCACACACCCTTTACTTCATGCCCCTAGTGACATGTTAAATTTGATTCACACACCCTTGACTTCATGCCCCTAGTGATGTGTTAACCATGATTCACACACCCTTGACTTCATGCTCCTAGTGATGTGTTAACCGTGATTCACACACCCTTTACTTCATGCCCCTAGTGATGTGTTAACTGTGATTCACACACCCTTGACTTCACGCCCCTAGTGATGTGTTAACTGTGATTCACACACCCTTGACTTCATGCCCCTAGTGATGTGTTAACCGTGATTCACAAACCCTTGACTTCATGCCCCTAGTGATGGGTTAACTGTGATTCACACACCCTTGACTTCACGCCCCTAGTGATGTGTTAACTGTGATTCACACACCCTTGACTTCATGCCCCTAGTGATGTGTTAACCGTGATTCACAAACCCTTGACTTCATGCCTCTAGTGATGTGTTAACTGTGATTCACACACCCTTTACTTCATGCCCCTAGTGATGTGTTAACTGTGATTCACACACCCTTGACTTCATGCCTCTGGTAATGTGTGAACTGTGATTCACACACCCTTTACTTCATACCCCTAGTGATGTGTTAACTGTGATTCACACACCCTTGACTTCATGCCCCTAGTGTAAGTTACCGTGATTTACACACCCTTGACTTCATGCCCCTAGTAATGTGTTAACTGTGATTCACACGCACACATATTCAGTCTAGTGACATTTTGAGAGCAAACACTGCAGCAGCAATAAACAAATTTACTCAATATGAAACCTCAAACACAATGTGTACTTTGCAAAAAATTGTGAAAAAAAGACATCGATCCAAAAGAAATATTTCTTTCTTGTAATTCCAAAGAGCTGATTTGTAGCAATATACCGTGGACAGGGTCGAATGAGCATAACTGGCTACAGAGAGTTGAACGCTCGATTAAGCATTACAAATCTGGTTAATTTGTATTTAATTTGTAGCTTTATGTGTATAATATTTCCTACAAACACACTGATTGTACAGTAATAAAATGTACAGTAGTTATGATCACACGAGCAGAAAATGAAGGCAAACAATTTTGTGTAGGCTGAAATGGCTCAAATCTGCAAAAACGAAATATTCACTATTTTCTTGTACAGTACTGTACGACTGAATTTGGAGACACTCCCAAGCGCTTTGAAATTCAGGGGGTCTACTTTGTGACAGTAACATGTGCACCTCCTCCATCAATCATACTGTATGTTATCTTAAAGCATCATAAAGCTTTGTAATATTCGTATAACTCAAGTCAAATTAAACCCAGTAGCTGACTGATACTGTAGCTTTTATCAGAAAAATCAAAGGAAGTTAAAGGAATATTCCCATGTTTTTTGAAGGAATATTCCCATGTTTTTTTAAGGAAAATCCGATGTTTTTTAAGAAATATTTCCATGTTTTTAAAGGAATATTCCCATGTTTTTTAAAGGAATATTCCCATGTTTTTTAAAGAAAAATTCCCATGTTTTTCAAAGAAAAATTCCCATGTTTTTTAAAGGAATATTCCCATGTTTTTTTTTTGTAACCTTTCATAAGAAAGAGAGCAATTTTAAGAAACAATTTAGTACAAAACTCATTCCTACCGGGAGATATTCAAATTGTAAAGTTAACAATAAATGGCAATAAACGAATAGGAAAAGGCTCAGTATGACATCACAGCAACACATTCTCCCACAAAGTTGATGTATTTCATTAAAATCTATCATCTTTTTTATTAGTAAAACCTGCTAGAATAATAAATTGATGAAAGTTAGGTATTTATATACATTGCCAAATATACCCTAATACAATAACTTTTGGAAAATTGTTTCTAATCATAACAGAAACAACTAAGTAACGTTGAGAGAAACACATAAACATTTGCAATGCAAATGTCTCTATGACATCATCAAACATGAATTCATCATACTGTACAAAAACTTTAAAACACAATTGGGAAATCTTTAAAAATCCATATCTTCTGAACGGAACATGATATCAACCTGATTTTTGTACCAAATTGACTTTAAAAGTATGCTCTTTCAAATAAAATTTTACAAAAAAAACCTGAGAATAGTAAAAAAAAACATAGGAATATTTTTAAAAAAAACATGGAATATTTAGATAAAAAACCATGGGAATATTACAAAAAAAGAATATTACAAAAAAAGCATGGGAATATTACAAAAAACAGGAATATAAAAACATGGGAATATTATTAAAAAACATGGGAATATTAGGTAAAACCATGGGAATATTACAAAAAAACATGGGAATATTACAACAAAACATGGGAATATTTCTTTAAATTTATATCATTTACATTTAATGATCAGAAACAAATCTGAAGTTTCAGGTTAAAGAAGCTCTCGACCGTCTTGTTGTGATAATTTGTAGGCATTTTGTCAACATCCAATCAAATCTTGCGATCCGTTTTTCGTGGAATTAATCTTAATGAAAGTTCGTTTACTCGCCGAGAGCTCTCAAAGAAAGTCTGTTTACTCACAGAGTGCTCTTGAATGTTCACTGTGTGTGTTCATATGTAACTCAACTCATGCACACATTAAACAGTTAAGCCACTTGAAGTTCTAGTCTTTTCTCCTTCTGCTGGTATAGTATAAACTAATGATAGTGACAAAATCATGGGGGCTACATTAAACTTATAACTTGATATTTTTAGCCGATAAAGAAGCCCGGGCCTAGGTAGTCAGATAACATTTAACTGTAGTATACGCTATATATAGCCACTACATGGCTGTTATACACAGTCAGAAAATGCTATATACCTTATAACATTGAAACTGCTGCAGTGGCTTATCATAGGCGCGTAAAAGAATTTCGACTATGCGCTAGAAAAACTAAGCCTTTCTGCAACGTTTGCAGGTCAACTTTTGACAATGCCTTTTATCATCATGGATCTCTTTTATGAAATACAAAATAAATAGATATATGCAATGATACTATATTGAGACGTTCACTTACGTTTTGTGCGTGAGTTTAATAAAGAAATTTGAAAATTTGTTTTGTATAAGAGCCTTCGCTACTGACTTAATTAGTTTAAAACAGCGCCTTGGATGGATGTACATGTATCTAATTAGTTGAAAAGTTGTCGAACAATAGAGGGACGGTGAAGTCAACGTGAATATAGCATTAAATCAAACACTGCGCGCATTTACTCACAAACATTTTCAAAATACCAGTGCCAGTACTCTCGGGTGATACGCGCACTTATTGCATGTGTATGCGTTTCCTAAAGTGAGGGATTTGCAAAGTAATCAAAAAGTCATTTCTTCCATAATTTAGATAGGTTTAAAAAAAAAAATTATGTACAAAGTGTTCATCATTTCATTCGTAACTTAGTTTGAAAGATACTTTCAAGAAAGTTTCAAGACGCAAATGAAATCAAAATCATAGCTCGTACTTTTGTCAGTTTTGACAAGGGTTTTTATTTTATGATCTGTGTTATTTGTTGTTGTCTGAGTTGTTTTCAACATTACGGGTGTATTGTGCGTTGTCTCACTCAGTATGCAAGTATTGCCTTGCAAGTAATGCCCACTGAGTAAGGTGTTTATCTCACTACGGCCTAGGAGGATTTGGCTAATACTGTAGGCTAGAAGTATGACCGAGTATTAAGCTGTAACGTTAGTGTATTTCAAAATATCATGTCCTAATGTTACACTTGTCTAACAACACAGTAAGCCTTCAAGTAAGAACTCCTCGTTGATTTATTACCAAATGACAAATGAAATGCATTCCAACGTGAAAAGACGCCAACTCAAAGAAAAGTTTATTGCGTGAATACGTTTACAAAAAAAAAATGGTAACAAAAAAAACTTCCTGTGCATTTGTGAAGTCCTAACAATTGGCAGAGTACCCTACACAGCCACATGTAGGCATATGTGCATGACCAACAACACAGCAAAGCTATGAATATTCATATCCAAAAAGGCTGTATAAGAAGCCTATACAAGACACCCACTGCATTATTTATGAGTCTCCAATAAAATACGCCCTTATTTTTTCGGCTGAGTGCTTTAAAATACCATGCAGACTAATTTTGATTGATATAAACATACATTAATTAGTATTCTCAATGAATTAATGACAGGTATTGCAAACAACAAGCTGTTTTTAGTCTAACATACAATATGGCTTTTGTTGGTGCTTTTTGTCTATAAATCTCTGAATAATTGTGCTCCTAATTATGTTAATAATCTTCTTGTCAAGTGTAATCCAACATGTATTCTTCTTTCTCACAATATGTCCAGACCTGCCAACCTTTAGGATAACCAAACTGTATTCTGGAACTACAAAAGTTGTATTTTTGATAAAAAAGACTTTACTCTTTAAACAAAATGTACAAAACAAAGGTTTACAGTAGCTGAAAAAAAATTACCACTGTACTTTCAGTTTCTCTTATTGTACGATTCTGAATCGGTTAAGTCGGTAAAATCAATCCTTCATGAGAACATGAACACCAACCGAGCGTAAAAAGTATGAGCTAAAAAAAATATATATATATAAAAATAAATAAATCGTATTCTGGTGCCAAAAAACGTACAATCGTATTCTCAACATTTTCCCGTATTAAATACCGCAAAATCGTACTAGTTGGCAGGTCTGTATGTCCCTTCTCAAAGAATCTAAAGCTAATCGGGTGTGGAGTAAGATCTTTTTCTGTTGCAGCTCCATGTATTAAGAATAAATTACCTCATGAACTCAGACTTGCCCCAAATAATAATTTATTTAATGAAGAAGAATCTTAAAACTTATCTGATGACTATGGCTGATGATCTCCTTTAATTATGCTACTTTATATTGTCTCTTGTTATACACTATACTTGTTATGTTCTACACTATATTTGTTTTTCTGCACCTTGAGCGCTCTGCCGAGTGGATATGTGTGCATTTAAAATCTGCATTATTATTACTATTATTATTATTATTATTATTATCATTATTATTATCATTATTTTAATTTTTTTTTAGTAGTAGTAGTAGTAGTAGTACTAGTAGTAGTAGTAGTAGTAGTTATCAATTAATCATTATTATTATCATTATTATTATCATTATTATTTATTAATATCATTATTATTATCATCATTATCATCATTATTATCATTATTATTATTATTATCATTATCATTATTATCATCATTATTATTATTATCATCATTCTCATTATCATTCTCATTATCATTCTCATTATTATTGCGTTGTCATTGTCGTTATCTTATTGTTATTATTATTATCATGGCCTTCAGAGTCACTTTTTGCTCATACAGAGGAAATGTTTTTCCCTTTTTCTTCTTCATCAAATAGGTTTGAGAGGAATTTTATCTTGTAATTTTTAAGTTTCACGTGAAATATTTTGTAAAACAAAACAAAAATTAAAATTTCAGTTTTTGCTCGTTCTACTTAGTATAAGGCCTATGATTACCATTTTAAGCATGCATGCCATTAACAATCATACAAAATTAGACGAAACTTTTCTTTAAGTGTATAAATCAACAACAATTTTTTTTTTTAACTTCTTTCCAAACTGAGTCAAATTTAATATCATCAAACATGTTAAATAAATTTAAACATTCATTCATTGATTCAAAACAAGTACAATTATCACCCATAAAACGTATCTCAAACAAACTACACAAATTAGAAGAGAAAAATATTTCTGAATCAATCTTGCCCAACATGACTTCACACACAACAATATTTCATTCACAACTCATGCAATCAAGTACCCTCGCCGTTTGTTGCTAGGCAACCAGCCCTCCAACGTCTGCTCATGAAAAACAACACATCTGCTGTGCAGTTACAAAATAAAAGGGCATATCTTCATTACGATATATTTTCCGACTGATGAGATCAGCATGACGTCAATAGTGTATGAAAGTGGCCTCATAATTTCCACAAACAGCTTGCAATAATCTAGCAGTTACGATTTCCTGAAAATTAGCATTAAACATATAATTTCAGATCCATCTGACTTGTAAGTTTAAGGAATAGAGCATGAGAGAGTGTATCGTGGTTAATTCATTGAAGTTGTTTTTGATATTTTTATTGTTTTTGCGTATACTGACCAAAAAAAACACATTTTCTTGAAATTTGTGTGTACAGACCTAGAGTGATCTTTGTTTTTTAGCACAGCAACAAAACCATTTATCACTCAAAGATTGCTCTCCCTCACCCCCCATCCTCTTCTTTTGAGAAATGATGTAGCTTTTTACTCGTCATGCGTTTTCATAACTTTAAAGGGCTGTCACGATATGTTCATTATCATATATTTGTGATTGATTTTTTCCATGATATTCAAAAGCACTGAGACCAACATATATTGGTACACCGTTTTGACATGATGCAAACTGCATATTAAAGCAAACATATGTGAAACAGAATCTCAGGAACAATTTAAACTTGTATGACATTTTTAACTAAACATTTGCCGCATATATTCTTATCCCACAGGGGATGGGGAGGGGACACTTCCATATATGAGGTACATATATGTGCTGCCGAAGCAGGTTCTTTTCTTTGCATCATTTTCATGATGGTTGTCTTTTTTTCATCATTTTTGTAGTGCAGGGTCCAAAAAATATTGTTTTACTCTAGTTAACTTCGTACTGCTGGTCAATTTTGCAAACTGATCTGGATAAGTTAGTTTCTTGATCCCAAACATGGCAGATGTCATTCAATGTTGATAAATGCAAAGTTATTCATTTTGGTCAGAGCATTTTGGCTTCTGATTACTGCATGAATGCTTCAAATGGGGTAAACGTTTATTTTCTTCTGCTGCCCCCTTTTTATGGAACAGACTTCCAGACAACATCAAATTTAGTCCTTCTCTCAATTCTTTTAAATCATCATTAAAGACATTCCTCATGTGTTCTGATTCTGTTCAATTTTAAGCTTACATTTGTTCTTGTATGTATGTATTTTGCAGTATTTTAACAATTATTTTTGTTCACTTCGTTTCACAATAATTGTTGTGTCGCTGTGCCATGAGCATCACTTCTGATGGATAACGGGCGCATAACAAGTATTCATTATTATTATTATCATTATCTTGGTTGTGTTGATCAAAAAAGGGATCTACAATCTTGGACAAAATTCGTTTAAACACATTTTCGTAATAATATGTGCTGTTTTTCATGAAGCTACTTTTCTATTGTAAATTATTTCACATTTAGAAGCCAGAAATGCTGGAATTTTTTTTCTCTGTTGCTTCTTCAATCTCTACTCTTTCAATTGTAATTAATATTTTAGAATGTTAAGGACATTTGTATTAATTCATTGACACCGCTAGTGTCCCCCTCCCCCTACCTCACTATATCAATTGTCCTCCCCTCCCCCTCCCCATTCAATGTTGGCTGTTGTTACTGTTTATTCCTGGAAATGACGTTAAGAAAGAAAGAAATTCAACATTGAAAAGGGGGGAGGGGGTAGGGGTTACAATTCTCGAGAGAAAAATATTAAAGAAACATAACACTATACCATATGTACTGTAGTTCTCAAAAAGCTGAAGTGTTCCAACAGTTATGTCCAAGATTGTAGGTGTATTGTCATCACTAGCAATATGAAGCCATCTAAACAGTGTGCTTTAGCAGCTGCAAGGGCAAATACTGTACGATGCTTGGTTTGATTAACATAAATTTGTGTTATCTTGGTAGAGAGATTGTTCTTAATTTGTATAAGCAGTTAGGCCTCATCTTGAGTATGCTATTCAGGCTCGGAGTCCCTTTTAAGAGAGGGAAAAGTTCATTTTGGAGCAGGTTCAGTGAAGAGCCATTAGACTTATTCCCGACGTAAAGGAATCTCTCTTATTATGAATTTAGGTCGGAATTCTTGGTTTGACCACGCTTAAGTTGAGAAAAGTACGTTACGATATGATTCATGTTTTTAAATTCCTATATGGTAGTGATGCTTTGACTTCCTGTACTTTCTTGCATGTTTCAGCTAATCCTCATGTGACACGTGGTAGCAGTTTGAAGTTGACCATAGACCTCTCACGAATAGATATTCAGCATTTTAGCTTTTCGCAAAAAGTAGTTCAGGAGTGGAATGGTTTTCCCGAGTGGGTAGTTAGCTCCATTTCTGTTCGCAATTTCAAGGTCAACATTGATAAGTTCTTTACTAACTCTGGGCATCTTGGATTTTTTTTTTTTTAGTGGTGGTGGTGTTTGTTTGGGCTTTTTATGGAGTGACTAACCCTTCTTAGCCCGCCGTAATCTTGTTATGTTATGTTAATTTTTACAATATTTTTTGTTGAATACTCGATTACCGCAGATATCAAAATTAACTTCTTTCAAACTGCTGTTTCCATTTCAAAGCTTGTTCAGGCTTATTCACTTTTTGAATTTCCTCATTCTTTCAGGGTTGCATGGAGAATATATTCTGTCTGTAGCTCTGAGGTGATTTTAATGTTGGAATTAGATTTGTTTCTTTTCCTGGCTGTAATAATTGAAACTGTATAATCAGAAATGTATCTATCATTTTAAAGCTTGGGCAATATATCGATATTCAATATATTTTGATATTGACCCATATCGATATGGCTGATATTGATTTCAAGGGTCATATCGGTATAATGTTCTTTGGTACACATGTCAGCATACAGTACATCAGTACAAGACAAAGAAGGCACCACTGACAGGAGCCGGATAATATACCGGAGCCGGATAGTATATTGGTACACATGTCAGCATGCAGTACATCAGTACAACACAAGGAAGGCACCACTGACAGGAGCCGGATAATATACTGGAGCCGGATGATATATTGGTACACATGTCAGCATGCTGTACATCAGTACACCACAACACAAGGAAGGCACCACTGATAGGAGCCAGATATTATACCAGCGCCGGATAATATGTTGGTACACACATTAGCATGTAGTACATTAGCACCACTAACAGGAACCGAATAATATACCGGAGCCGGATAGTATATTGGTACACATGTCAGCATGCAGTACATCAGTGCAACACAACACAAGGAAGGCACCACTGACAGGAGCCGGATAATATACCAGAGCCGGATAGTATATTGGTACACATGTCAGTATGCAGTACATCAGTACAACACAACACAAGGAAGGCACCACTGACAGGAGCTGGATAATATACCGGAGCCAGATAATATATTGGTACACATGTCAGCATGCAGTACATCAGCACACTAAACAGACCCCTAGCTTGATTTAAAAAGGGGCAGATTGCTAGACATGTTGAGGGGCACATTAATGTACATGCAAAGCACTGCATCTTTTCGGCATGGCTTCCAGAGGCCCCTTAAGGCTCAATCCCATGGTGAAGAAGCTCTGGGATTTTAGCTATAATCATACCTCAGAATGAAACTATTCTGATTGATAAGGACAAATTCTCCTGTTTTTTTATGAGTGAAAGAGAACAATTGCTTACTATGCTATCATTCTGTGTTCTGTATCCATGTAAGGTATTTATTTATGAGGTTAATTAAGATTATTAAGTTTGAAAAAAAATAATGTATACAAAAATTCTCATAAGGGGCAGGGCAGACCCCAGGAGGCAGGATGGGCTCACGGAGGGGCAGGGTGGGCAGCCCTTATAAAACAGCAAAGCTAGTAACAGGAGCCGGATAAAATACCGGTATACACGTCAGTATGCAGTACAATTATGGAGATACTCCCAAATAGTATCTACATGGTACAACACACCACAAAGGAAGGCATGACTGACAGGAGCCGGTTATTTATTTCAAAATCATGAAAGTTCATACCCCAATTTCTAAGAAGAACTTGTTATCACAGACTAAACACAGCTTAAGTACAGTATGATGCTATTTTCAGTATTTTGCATATGTATTTCAATAATATCAATATTTTTCAGGCAATTAATCGATATTGCATAATGATCAATATCGCCCAAGCTTAATCATTTTCAGCCATGATTTAAAGCCATTTTTTATGCATCAAAAACAAGAAATCTACAGAGCTTCTGGGGTTTTGCCCCTGGACTCCAGATTATTGCCAGAATTTTCTCTAACAAAAATTATCCTGAAATGAAAAGGGGAATTTTTTTCTGCCTATTCAGAAATGGTAACGTAAATGCTAACCTGGTTTGATTTTAACATTATGATTTAAATAAACTAAATTATCATCTTTTCAGCACTTTAATTTTTGAACTTTTTTGCCATTTTGGGGCATTAAAAACAAGAAGTCTGCAGAGCTTGCGGGCTTTCAGTACATTTTTGGTGCCGCTTCTCCCTCCCCCCAAACATTTTCTTCCTCTTAACCAATGTGCCCTCACCCCCTCCCCCCACCCCCTCTTACAAAAAAAAAAAAAAAAAAAACCTGGCAACGCCACCGTTTACCTTTATATTTCTTTAGAGAGATTTGAATTTGGAAAGATGCATTGCAGGGTTACAATGACAAAAATCTCCCGATTGGAAGATCTCCCGATTGGGAGATCTCTCGTTTGGAAGCGTGGACCTAACTGTTCATATTGTAAATCAATGCTCTCTAATTTGCATCCTTACATTCTGTAAGAAACCAAAAACAGCTTCTATTTTCAAAATGGATTTCTATTGTCAAAATGGATTTCTATTATCAAAATGGATTTCTATTATTAAAATGGTTTCTATTGTCAAAATAGATTTCTTTTGTCAAAATGGATTTCTATTGTCAAAATGGACTGTTATAAGGCCTTCACATTACCATTATACTCCTTTTTGGTGATTAATAAACTCTGTACCAGAATAGCTAACAAAATTAGTGCTTGCTATTCTGGTACAGAGTTTATCAAGTACCAAAAAAAGGAGTATAATGGTAATGTGAGGGCTTTATTCCAGTCCATTTTGATAATAGAAATCCATTTTGAAAATAGAAGCTATTTAAACCCAGGGATCTGACTCACTATACTTTCACCTAACCATATGTGACAAAATATTACGATCAAATATTATTGATTTGCCAATTCACAAAAAGCCTCACATGTCATTTGGTACAGAATATATCATTCTGATATCCACACGCAAGTTATGACATATTTTACTCGACTACACTGTACAACGACGACATAATTCACTGTGGAACTATACTGCTAATGAAAACACGTATCACACAGTGTTTATGACTGTCAAAGTCTTAGTTAGTTTATCTACAACGTCACCCACTACGTAAATTGACCGGAAAGGTATAAAGCCCATTTAGCTTAATTAAGTGGAATTGATAGCACAGTGCACGTATGACTCAATTCAAGGTATTGTGAGGTTTTTAAGACATTGCTGTATGGTTCAGAATGTGTTAAAGAGGCAATATCGTCATATGTGCACAATATTTAGAATTCCTTTCAAATTTTTTGATTGGTTGAAATTTTGCTGCGCGATTTGTTGTCTCGTATTGCAAGGTATCAAATTATTTAAAACGCCTTGAAGGTCACAACACGAGATAGCCTAGATGCTTGCGGTGATCGCAAGTAACGTATTTTTTTCAAATCATGCCGTGAGTTCAAGCCTCGGTAGAATCGTTTATTTTGACTTTTTGCTTTCATCTTCTTCTTTTTTTTTTCTCAGTAATTTTCATTTGGTGACTATCATTGTAGTATTATAATACTAAAATTTCACTTTCGCTTTCTGACAAAAAAACATTGAAAAAAACAAATAAGTTTCTCGTCACAGTAACGTAATGCGCTGTGTATGTAATTCTGCACACACAACGTACATGCTAGTTAGTGTCTGGCTGTACTGTGTGGTACAAACAGACAGAGGATCGGATCTTGCCTCCACAACCGGAAGTGACGTCAAAATAAAGTATCCCCTATTTTTACCGTATTCTACTGAGACGAGCCTCCCTCTTTAATTGTTAATACAGATATTTGAATTGTTATAAGATTAATGCAGCAAATATGTAAATGTTCTGCAAATATATATTTTTCATAACAAAGGAACATTCAATATAGAGCCACGTACATTGTGTTTACGTTTATAGACCTTTTCAAATCTAAATTGGCAATTTCCGGATAACTAATTTAAATAATGTCACATGGCTGAGATTCACGTGTCCATAATGGACCGATCGTATATTGGAAGAATCTTATTGACCAATAAAATACTGGAGGAATCTTGCCCGGCTGCACAATTCACGCACGGTATGGGACCAAGCGTATGAAAAAATGTTTTCAAGCGCACGTATCATACGTGTGTTATACATGAAGAAAATCCTCGCACATATTGCTGCTCACATTTTTTTCCTCAAACTTGCACCTGAATGGTTGGAAAACAAAGGAAAAGTTCCCCCAGCATTTGATTAGTCCAAGTACTGAAGAAATCACATTCGGTTTAATTCGGTTTAAAAATGTCTATACTGTACACACTTACATGCTAAACCAATGTGTAAATACTTCACGAGGGCATTTATAGAATTTCACAAAATCACTTTACCGAATTATCTGGAATGCCTTAAAAGCTGAAAGGCATAATAAAGTAAGTATTTTTCATTAAAGGAAAGTGCAGGAAAACATCATTCAAAGCCATTTCAATTATGAAATTCTCATCTGGAAGTATGCATTAAATGTTGTTATTATCATTATTATATTTATACCAAATATTTCAAGTGCTCAATTCATAGCAAGAGTGCTCGCAAGCACTGTAATGATAACATAAGAGGGAAAAAAGTATTAAAAACAAAATACTTTCCATAAATTAGGTAAATAGCAATGTATCCATTTACATGTAACTAATGATTACAGCTGTAACGATATACCGATTATCACTATATACCGATCACCACGATATTCCGATTATCATGATATACCGATTATCACGATATCATGATATTGCTTCTTCCATATCAAAAATACCCGGACTATAACATATCGTGATATGGCATATTTGCATGTAAACTGCAAAATTAAAGCAAAAACTTGTGAAACAGAAATCAGACAAATTTGAAATATATGATATCTTAGCATAATATTTGCAGCAAATGTGATTCAGACCCCTAGCTTATCTGTTTCACTGTCTCCCACCCATATGCCCACCCTGCCCCCATGGAGGTCCGCCCTGTCCTTATGAGAGCACAAAATGATTTTTTTAATATTTTTTTTTAAAGATTTCTAATTTTTTAAATTAGCCTAATAAAATACCTTACATGGATACAGAACACAGAATGGTAGCATAGTAAGCAATTGTCCTCTTTGACTATGACTGGTCCTTATCAGTCAGAATAGTTTCATTCTGAGGTACAGTATCATTAGAGCTTCTTACTAGGGAATTGACCCCTGGACTCCACGCCGAAAAGACGCAGCGCTTTGCGCGTGCATTAATGTGCCCCTGAACAAGTCTAGCACCCTGCCCCTTTCTAAATCAAGCTAGGGGTCTGTGATTCTTTTGTTTCCCTCCCTTAGGCCTATATCTTAAATTTCATGGAAAACTTTAGATTTGTATGAGAAAACCCAAGCAGTTTTCTACAGATCATGACACATATATCGCGATATATTGATTTATCGCGATACTTTTCTCCACGATAATCAATATCTGATTCACCCATCGTGGCAGCCCCATAGAAGATAGACAACAAAATGTTGAACCATTAAATGTGTCTATAGATGAGCAGACCAGGAGAAACACTTTTTACCATAATGATGATTTAATTCGTGGAACAGTCTGTGTCAACGTTTGTAGGAACCTCAGTGATCTGGTTTTAAAAAGAGATCATTATTGTTATACTGTATACATGCAGGGAACAAATAACAGCTCCCTGATGCATGGGGCATGTAGTGCCTTAAAAATAGTAGAGGGATTTTAAAAGATATTCGAGCTGCCACGAGATTTTCTTTTCTATAAATTGTAATTGAAACATAAATTAAAACATAGAGAAGATGCAAACATGATATTACAAGTATCTGCATTTTTTAGTACTTTTTATCTAAAAGAAGTTTTATTCACTTTTTATTTTTATTTTCTTTAATTTTTTTTAGGGGGAGGGGTTTACTGGGAGTGGGGGAGTAGAGGGTTGGACTAGAAAAGACTACTTTTTTTTGTCCTTTATCTTTCCTTTTATCTGCATACGTTTACAGCTACTTTTGTATTCTACTGCAGTAATCATTTTATATATCAAAATCTGTGTTAATACTTGTTAAGTTGTTTGTACCAACCTTTTGCTAGAATTTATGTATATTCTTGTACAGCTGAATTAACCCTTACTCTACCAGCACTTTTTTGGAAATGCACCTGGGAGGTGGGGTCAACAATGGGGCACCCAAAATGGCAATAATATCGTCCCATGGTAGAGTAAGGGTTAAGCACAGGCTGATTATTAAGGGGTCCTCTGGCTTCCGAGCAGCAAAGTCAGGCTCGTTCCACTTCAGTGACCCAGTGGGCCGCCCACCAGGACCATGCTGCATATATTTTTGAGTTGGCACACGTGTCGCGAGTTGATTAACCCTCACTCTACCAGCACTTTTTTCGAAATGCTCCTGGGAGGCAGGGTCAAAGATGGGGCACCCAAAAAGGCAATAATATCGCTGTATGGTAGATTAAGGGTTAAGCACAGGCTGATTATTGAAGGGTCCTCTGTCTTCCGAGCAGCAGAGTCGGACTCGTTCCACTTCAGTGACCCAGTGGGCCGCCCACCAGGACCATGCTGCATATATTCTTTAGTTGGTACACGTGTCGTAGGTTGATTAAGCCTTACCCTACCAGCACTTTTTTGGAAACGCGCCTGGGAGGCGGGGTCAAAGATGGGGCACCCAAAACGGCATGGTAGAGTAAGGATTAAAGATGGGAAATGAATCAAATCAAATCAACAACACTTTTGTTATCAATGTTAAACACTATACTGTTGGTTTAAAGGATTATTTAAGCAGTGAAACAAGTCCATCTTATATGAAAGAGGACTTCAAGAGAAAGGGAGACCTCTGTGGTCTAGGGGTCATAGGGTCAGCAAGTTAGAGGTCCTGTGCTCAATTCGCAGTGCTTCACAACTGGTTTATCAAATGGCCATGGACAGCTCTATATAAAAGTAGCTGTCGAGAAAGGGCTGTTAAACTATACCCAATCATCCACTGTAGCTACATGTACTGTACATGTACCTATCTACCAAATGAAGAAAGTGGTGAAGAAAGCATTCCAAAATCTTATTCCGTCAAGGATCCGACAAGTTTAAATATAGCTGAAGTTATTGCAGGAAAAATATACTTTCAGTTTGTTTTCATCTTTATTATGATTTTGATTGAATATATATTGGGCCCATAAACAGTCAGGCCACACCTTGACTTTCTTCAAATTGGGCACATGGTTCCCCAGATTATATATTGGGCCCACAAACAGTCAGGCCAAACCTGGATTTTCTTTAAATTGGGCACATGGTTCCCCAGATTATATATTGGGCTCCAAAAACAGTCAGGCCAACCCTTGGCTTTCTTCAAATTAAGCACATGGTTCCCCAGATTATATATTGGGCCCATAAACAGTCAGGCCACACCTTGACTTTTTTCAAATTGGGCACATGGTTCCCCAGATTAGATATTGGACTCCACAAACAGTCAGGCCAAACCTGGACTTCCAGAAAAGGTTTGCTACTATAATTGTCTTTTAATTGTAAAGCAAATATGCTTAAGTTGCCTCTACACATCCATATACCTTTAAATATTCTAAGATCATCTGATTTGGTTTGTTGAGCTTTAGCGGCACCACGATCATCTGGGGGTACATCTCTTCCTCCCATTTATCCATCTCTCCATCATACCGCAAATCAAAATATTTGATAAAACACAAGTTGCAGCTATTAGACTACAGCAAACTCATTTGAAATAAATACACTGTTCTACTAATTTCTAGCATATGTACTGTAGGTCTACAGTTGCATGAACAGATGGCACAGGACAGAGCTAATGAAAATGTATACAATCATGTAGCAAAAATAAATCAATAACTCAATCGGAATTCACAATGCAAGGTGTGATCCATTTGGCATACTATGGTAGTACAGTGTTGTACGTACAGTAGGGCTGCCACGATAATCCTCCATCTGCATATGAAAATTATCACCTTAATTGTGATATCACAATATCATGAATAATTTATCTTGTAGTATTCCTGTGAAACTTAATTTTGATGATTATTGAATTAAATTCTTCTGTTTTTACTCTGTTCTCTACATCTATTTAGATTTTGATTTGAAAATAACAAATAAATCCTAATTTTCGTTGCATTTAACAAAGGAATTATACAGAATTTGAAAAATGTGTTTAACTTTTTGAATTCCCTGTGAAATTGTTCCGAAGATGATAACAGTGGTGTCTTATAATGAAAATAATGACATCAAATCAAAGTTTCACTGACTACATCATGAATCGAAGATAGTCAGGGGGTTGTCCGGATCATGTCAACTTTTTGGATGGAAATTCTGTTAATTTTAGCACATTTTATTCAGAGTGAAAAATTAAAGATACACCCTACTTCGGAGGGTAGTTCTTAGTTGGACTCCAACCCTCTTTTTGAAAAGTCTTCAAAAAAACATTGGAACCTTTCAAAATGCTCATAACTTAAATCTAACCAGAACATCAATGATGTTGAAGCTCAACAACATTTTGACGTGGCGAATGTCAGTAGTGGTTGTTTTTCGTTGAAACAGGTTTTCTAAATTTAATCCTCTTCATCAGGTTTACCTGCAGCATGTTGATCTCTTATATAAGCAGGGGTGGCATAGGGTGGCAGGGGTGGCATGGTGCCAGGCATGAATTTGGGGGTGGGGAGGAACAAAGGCAGCAGTCTAACACTGAGGCATTATTTCATATCACTATAAAAAATGTTAAATTTTGGCCTTTTCTGCAGGCAAATATTTTTTGAAATCAATACATATATAAAATTTATGAGTTTAGTGATTTTTACTTCATTATAGCAATGTCTGAAAAATTATGCTTCTAACAAGAAGCTAAATCCTTTTTGTATAAATTATAGGCCTAGTGTAATGTATGTTCCAAAAGGTTGTCATCATTGCTCCCAGTTAAGTTTTCAAATGCATTAGCCTATCACCTATTTAAAAATAATGTATTGAACAGAAGAACTGGGCGGGAAAATAGGGCTACACAAAAAAAAAAATTGATGTGGAGAGGGCAAGTAACACGGTCATTCCGCCAATATTATTGGGCTACACCACTGTATAGGTTTTTCCCATGGAGAGGGGATGAGGGTGGCTTGCAAATGCTTTTTCAAATGCATCATCACCGAATTAAGATTAATGTATTGAACACAAAAAGTATCTGATGTGGAGGGGGCAAGACTAACACCAATGCAAATTATTAATAATGGGCTTTTACACTGTCATGACTGTAATGTCGGTAGAAAATCCATCGTTTGTACATCTCATCAGAAAAAAGAACAAATAATGTGGCTTATAAACAAAGAAGAGAGTCTGCAGTAAATGTGAGTTGAGTCAAAAATGTAATTAAGATTCGCAAGTGGTCAAAAAAAAGGAATTTTCGTATACGGTTCGAAAGTCGCGTTAGAAAGTGACCAACCTTTTTATATATATGTATTAGGCATAGGTCTAAGTACAATATATAGGTTGCCATAACGCTAGGAACACCTGTGGTCCCAACACCTTAAAGATTTGCTAATCATTGTTTTTTGCATTGAATTATATGTATAACTAAAAATATGTTCATTGCTTGCCCCTCCCCTATCATGTTTTGCCCCGACCAAAATATCTACAGCCGCCAGTGATTGGAATTACTGTAATGTGCATTACATAATTGTCAAGTGCTCACAAGTTCACATCTGAAATCCAGCAAGACTTATAACAGTCTATATAGAAAGTATTTCCATCATTCAAAATTTCCATTCATCTTTTAAATGTATGTCTAAGCCCCACCAACTACAAAGTCTACTTGCGTGGTAAACAAACACATAGCGCTAAATTTGATTTCTACCACAATGCATCACTGTATAGTGATACACATAAAGCCAGCGGGCAAAGTCTAGTTAGGCTAAAGAAACAGTTAAAAACATTACGGTACACTGAAAAGAGTGTTGTGTAAATGTCAGATGTTGAAATGATATTTACCAACCCTCTGTGATGATCAAGCTTACAAAAGGTCAGGATTACCCACATTCCAACAGCTTATAAAAGTGAAAAATTAGGTTTATCGAATGAAATTAGATATAATGCAGCGTGCATGGTATGTACAACACTGCGTATCGCCATGTGTAATACTGTAGTTTAAAACATATAAGGTACATGTAACTTAAAATAATTGCAATTTTCTCACATCAAATGTTAGGACATCAAAAACACAACATTGAATGGTCTACTCGTTCCAAAATAAGTTGTGATATACAGGAAGTATAAAGAGACATGTATCGTCAAAGGATGGTCAAGCATGTCCATCTTATATGAAAGAGGACTCAAAGGAAACAAAATGGTAAAGAAAGCATTCAAAAATCTTATTCCGCGAAGGAGCTATTTAAAAGATTATTTCAAAGGTCAAGCAAGTTCATCTTATATGAAAGAGGACTTCAAAACACACAAAATGGTAAAGAAAGTATTCAAAAATGTTATTCCATTAAGGAGATATTTTGGTATGATTTCTGTAAAAACGACTGAATTCAGACTAGTTGTGACATCACAGCCTCATATTCCTCAAAGTCTTTATGTATTTTAAAGAAAGTTTATTTAATTTTTTCACGATTTAAATCATTTTTCTTTAAACTTTTTTCAGGTGGTATATTATAAATTCCCTTCCTAAATTCAGTTTTATTACTTTTTTGACATATCCCATGGTTTTATAAGCCACAAAATTGAAGGACAAAATATGATACAATACATCAAGACTTTCAGAAATCTGAGGCTATATATGACATCACAACTAGTCTGATTTCAGTCATTTCTATACAAATGACACCAAACTTTCAACTTGAATATCTCCTTAACGGAATTAGATTTTTGAATACTTTTTTCAATATTTTGTTTCTTTTGAAGGCCTCTTTCATATAAGCTAGACTTCCATGACACCTTTAAAGAAATTACAGCATTGTACTGTAGTAACTTTATTGAATGTCACTGTAGTTTCTGATTTAAATTCCCAAAAACTTGCATTTGGTAGTTAGGGAACAAATAATATTTTATACATGAATTTCACTTTCCTAATTGTTTTCCAGTTTGCCAAAAACTTTACATTTCTTATATTTTGTTTCAATTTCATTTTATTTTAATACTCATTTGATTTACTTTTATATCTTTTATTGCGAATAAGTTATCATACGGCCTCTACTCAATTTTTGTGACATTCTTTGCTTATTTTTAGGCCGGCCTTCGCAATGGTTTTGTGGTGGTTATTGTAGGGCTAGAACCAATTCCGTGAAAATTTTCCAAAGTCTATTTTTATAAGACTTGGAAGTTCAATTCAATTTGTATTAGGTGGGTAAGGAGGGAGGAGGGGGGGGGGGAGGTCAGTTTTAAAGTTTAAACTAACAGAAATTTGGCCGTTTAGACTATTAAACAAAAATGCACAGCCGTAATTGGGATTTTCCACAATAGATTTGTCGTAGTCAGCACTTTTATATAACAGCCTGCCTGCAAACCGATACTATCAGTTTGACCTAAGGAACCAATTATTTTCAGCTCCTACAGAACTCAACACAGTATAAAATATCAATAAAATGTTGGCTCATCCCACCTGAATTTGACGTCTTATCTGTTTTTTCAGTGCTTTCGTCTGGAGATGAACAAGTGAAAGGCCTTCTGGCAACTATCTGGAAGACTTCTTGGCATTACAAAGAAAGAGAGAAATCTCTCAGGTTTTGAAATATGAAAATGCCTCGGCTAAGGACTTTGATGAAATTGATTAATAAATTCACAAAAGAGAAAGGAGATCTGAGATCAAACAGTAGAAGTTAATGGTATTTAATAATCAGGAAAATCCTGGTCTTGTCTAGGGTCACTTATAACTACAGAACTTTTTTTTTTTTTTTTTTTTTTTTTAATTCTGGTCAAAAATATGTTATGGAGATTAAAATGTGTTCTTATAACTTTTTTTTTTTTTTTTTTTTTTTTTTTTTTTTTTTGTAATGGTTTAATGTCTGGTTTAATATGAATAGGTCTCAATTATATCTAAAGAAAGAAAAATACATTTCTGCACTACAATTGTTTACAAAATCCCCCCCAAAAGTGGCATTTTTATTCTACATTAAGGAGATATCTAAGTTTAAAGTTTGGTATCATTTCTGTTAAAAACAACTAAAATCAGACTAGTTGTGATGTCACAGCCTCCGATTCCTAAAAGTCTTTATGTATTTTAAAGAAAATTTATACAATTTGTTCACTATTTAAACTATTTTTCCTCAAACTTTCTTCAGGTGGTATGTTGTAAATACCCTTCCTAGATTCAGTTTTACTACTTTTTTGACATATCCCATGGTTTTTAGGCCACAAAATCGTAGGACAAAATATGATAGAATACATAAAGACATAAAGGAATCTGAGGCTATGACATCACAACTAGTCTGATTTCAGTCGTTTTTACACAAATGGTACCACTTTAAACTTACTTATCTCCTTAGCAGAATAAGATTTTTGAATATTTTCTTCACCATTTTGTTTCTTTTGAAGTCATCTTTCATATAAGATAAACATGCATGACCACTGAACTAATCCTTTAAATGTAATTTATATTAACATAAATCAAATTGACCTAGGACATGCACATTCATCATGTCAAAGTGAAATATTGCCTTTGAACATTCATCACTACAGTAGTTCGCCTACTGTACAGTACAGTACATGTACATGTATATCAAAGCAGGGATGATTCATAAAGGTTATATGTAGGGGCGGTGAAGCATTCAAAATATTGGGGGGTAATGAGATCAGGTGACATGTGATAACAATATTGGGGGGATAATTAGGTCGGGTAACGTGTTTACATATGTTCACCTAAAATTACTGGGAGGACTGCAAGCCCCCCATGCCCCGCCCCTGTCAGTACCATGTTGTGCAAGAAAAGTATACATGTATTGTAGGTGCACTGTATTTGAATATTCTAACTTACTGTAGAACCACTCAAGAAAATTTCCTTGAACTTTCATAAAATTTCCTTCATTGGCATAAAATTTGCTTCAATTTTCGTAAAATTTCATTCATTTCCGTGAAGTTTTCTTAAATTTTTAGGAAATGTTGCCAATTTTTACCAAAATTTATATTAATTGTATGTACCCCCCTTCCCCCCTCCCTCTCCTTTCCCCAGGCTATACAAATAGTTTTTGGGCCATGATAAGAGACTCGTACATCTCTGTAGGTTTGTTGGGGACAAATAATCAAATTTGCCCACCTCTCAATGTCAATTATCTTCCTATGCAACTGGCACCAGCCTATTACCTTTAGTATAAAGACAAGGAACAGTTATGGACAAATTGCATTTGACAGATGGATTGTCATGCATAATGTACTGCTAAACCACTAAGCTGAATGGTGCTAAAAATAGACTGTGTACCTGTATCAGTACTGTAAATCAGAAATTGGCTCATGTTTCTGTAATTCGATCAGCAACCTTCCAAGTAAAGATATGCTTTAAATCAGTAACAGTTCTGTACTAGCACAAAATTAGCATTACAGTACAGTACATGATATCACAGCAGAAAGGAGGATGGGGACTTAATATGTCAAATGTAAAGGGCAGATGCGTGCATAGAACAGAAGCTTGGTAATACATGTATCTCTCCAGGCTTTGGTTATGAATCAACGACAAAGACAGGCTTAGGTTTGAGCATGGAGCTATTAACAAATAGCTCCATGGTGTGAGGCCCTGTTTGTTTGTTTGGTGAAACTTACCCCAGGGGGAGGTGGGGAGGGGGAGAGGAGGCGCACTTCCATACTAAAGTGGTAGGTATGTGCCACCCAGAATTTCAAAATTGGACTGCAGTATGAGAGATTCTTTTGGTAATTATAGTATAAGTTTATGATTTTGATACCTGCAGTATGAAAATAAGTGATTTTTGATACCTGCAGTACAAAAGTGATTTTTTGATACCTGCAGTACGAAAATAAGTAATTTTTGAAACCTGCAGTATGAAAATATGCAATTTTTTAGACCAGCAGTATGACAGATTAGATTTTTGATACCTGCACTACAAAAATTCCGAAAAAAAGGCAACTGCTCGAGCAGCACATGTATATATACATCACATATGGAAGTGCCCCCACCCTCCCGGGAAACTTACCCCAACCAAAACAGCAAAAGTCAAATTGTGCCCCAGAGGATAGACTATACAATTACATTAGGTTAGAACTACTATACAGCAGAAAGACTGCTTTACTTACAGTATTTACAGTACAGTATCTTGGCTACAGTATGTACAAAGCCCAAAATAATATAAAAGTTTGTTTCCGATTCAAGTTTCCAAATTAAGATCAAAATGATTTTATTAAATACTTAAACAAAATTTATTCCACTTTTTAATTTGAAAAGTTTTGAAAACTTTCACAAGGAAAAGATGAAATAATTCATTATTCATATAGAGCCTACTGTACCAGATATTAATTTAACATGTTTTTTTTCAGTTGTTGTTTTTTATAGCAAAAACATTTCTTAGGGTCATCACTTTATCTGAACAGGTGCCTAGTTTCAATTTTTCAGAGGGGTGCTTCATCCTGCCCCTCATTGCCTCCACCCTGCCACTTTTCACTAAGCTCTCTACATTTTGTTCATAAAAACATACTTTTGAGAACTATTTTGCCTTTTCATGCTGATAAAAGTTCCACAAAAATCAAGTCCTCAAGAACACTATTTGTTGTATTGATCAGTCCCTTTATTTCCATTTCAAAGTGTCCTCAAATCTGCCCTTAAAGTGCCCTCAAAGTACCCTCAAACCTGCCCTCAAAGTACCCTCAAACCTGCCCTCAAAGTGCCCTCAAACCTGCTCTCAAACCTGCCCTCAAAGTGCCCTCAAACCTTCCCTCAAAGTACCCTCCAACCTGCCAATAAAGTGCCCTCAAACTTGCCCTCAAAGTGCCATCAAACCTGCCCTCAAAGTGCCCTCAAACCTGCACTCAAAGTACTCCAAACCTGTCCTCAAAGTACCCTCAAACCTGCCCTCAAAGTGCCCTAAACGTGCCCACAATCCTTCCCTCAAAGTACCCTCTACCCTTAAACCTGCTCTCAAAGTGCTCTCAAAGTGCCCTCAAACCTGTCCTCAAACCTGCCCTCAAAGTACCCTCAAAGAGCCCTCAAACCTGCCCTCAAAGTGCCCTTGTTACCTAAATGCTCCTTTTTGGTCAGTGACACCCTGCCCCCAGCTAGGATCGATTAAGCCACTGTAGGGGGTCTAGGACCCCTAAATCCATGACATGGTCATAATAATATCCAATTTCCTATTCACTGTATCAAACTTCTCCCATTCAAAATATTTGGAGGAAGGAACAAAAACAAAAAGCTAACATTTATAAGTAATTTTCTAGTTGTCCCATTCTGAGGTCACAAAATACTAATACTGCTCAATTTATGAAGCAATTTGGTGTCCAAGTACAGTAGTTATAAAATGCTTGCTTGCATGATTTTTAGTACATTTTAAACCATTTTAGCTTATATATTGTCATTATGAGTCCATATACCTTTAAAGTACAGGAATTACAGTAAGTGTAAACCATGTGCTCATGATAAATGCATGCATGCACCTTCCATGACCTCCCAATGATATTTTTCAACAAAGTGTTCTGCAAAACCTTGAGTAATTAATCTACTTTTTACTAATATCCTGTTATTGTCTTCACACTCCTCACAGAGGGGTTAAAAGGGTCACTGAATTATGCCTTTACTTTAAATGGTGTTACTAGGGTAAGTGATCAAATAACAATGACAAGGAATACTGAAATACAACACAGACAATTGATGACAACTTTAGCCAAATACTTTGAAAGATAAAAAATTCATCCGTGTTGATTGAATTGTACAATACAAACAGGGGAATTACAGGAGAAAAAGTCAAATATCCTAGCTTGATATAAAGTATGATAGAGTATTAAAAAATAAATCAACTACCAACCAGAAAACCAAAGGTTTTGAGGTTCCGATACGGAATATGAATTTTAAGTTTAAACAATGACAACCAAATAACTTACAGTTCTTACAAGAATGGATTAACACAATTAATCAATTTTAACAATTAATTCATTTCAACATTTTTTTCCCCATTAACATGTACACACTAGCTAATAACATAATTATTTCAAATATGAAACAAAACATACATGCGGTTGTTAAAACATGACCATTTTAAGATTTGAACATTAAGCCCCGCCTACTCATTAATATGCAGGACATCACCACCAAAAAAGAATAGGGAATGTATGCGGACCATGGGCTATTTGTGTACCATATATGAACTGAACTCCATGTAGTTCTTGAGATACTGTGTTTACAAGCTCTTTTCAACAAAATCATGTTAAGCCCCACCCACTATGCATATTAATAATATTCAATATTTTTGTACCATGAACATGTAGACACTAGCTAACGACATAAATACACTCAATATGAAACAAAACAGATGTGTTGCTATTTCAATATAAAAATTTAACAATTTTAACATTAAGCCCCGCCTACTCATTAATATGCATGACATCAACACCAAAAACAAAAGAGCAGATCTACAGATCATGGGCTATCTGTGTACCACATACACTTCGACATGAATCCCATGTATAGTTCTTGAGATACTGTGACCAGTATGCATATTGATGAAATTCATGTAGACACTAGCCAATAACATAATTACACTAAATATGAAACAATACAAACATGTGTTTTTTTCAATATGAACATTTTAACATTAAGCCCTGCCTACTCATTAATATGCATGACAATAGTGCACATCTACAGACCATGGGCTATCTATGTACCACATATGACATGAATCCGGTGATGGTATTTGAGATATCATGTTTACGAGCTAGCGTCACACACACATCTATGTACCACATATGACATGAATCCGGTGATGGTATTTGAGATATCATGTTTACGAGCTAGCGTCACACACACACACACATCTATGTACCACATATGACATGAATCCGGTGTATGGTTCTTGAGATATCATGTTTACGAGCTTGAGTCACACACACACATGCACCCACGCACAAACATACACACATGCCGAAAATCCCATCATAAAATCTTATTCCATTCTCAACTTATCCAAGTTTGAAGTTGTAACATGGATACTGCCATTTTGTCTAATTTTGTGTTGAAATCATGCCAATGATGACATAATTTGCTCTACTCTATATGTACACATACAGTACATGTAATTTACTTCTTTAGAATTCTCTTTGAAATTCTTTCCAAAATGCTTTGAAATGAAGTTCTCAGAGATTGAATCATTAATATCATATGCAAATACAATTTCATAGACCCATGCAAAGGACAAATTCTTTCTTAGAAGTCAGAAAGTAGATTATCAGAAATACATCAAAATTTTAATCTGTACTGGGTGTGTGACATCATTTTTTACAGGGCGTAAAATGGCCGTTCGCATTTAAGTTTATATCGACAGAAAAAAAGAATATACATGTATATAGGTATGCTAAATTGTTTTGTACAATGTGAAATTTCTTTAGATTACTTATAAATATTATTTCTATCATATCAAATGAAGAAAAAGCCAGACTTTGGCCTGTTACCTTTAAGTTCAATATAATGTGTCACAGAAAATCAAAAATGGTGTAAAATGGTTTAAGTTTAACCCAATTTTTCGGTTTGATTATGTTGTCTTTAACTGCAAAATTGCTTTAAAATCTGGTAAGAAACACCGGTTAGCAAATATTTCCATCAAAAGCGGTACCAAATTTGAAAAGCTTTCTGTGCCAAGTTGACGAGAATAATTTAAATTATATGAGAAAGAAGAAGATTACAGTGCAGCACATATAAGTTGACAAAATAAAAGGTTTAGAAACAAATATTTTTATGATTTAACTTTCATTTTGGAAGTCTAAACTTTGATCACAGTTCCTCCAAATTCCTACACAGATAACAAGATCTTATCTTATTTTTAAATAAATTCAAAACAATTACCTGCTGTTCATCGAAAAGGTCCTGAATCTTCTCCTCACCCTGTTGGTACCCGTCTGTGGGTCCAAAAGCTGCCCCTTCCGTCGCTGAGCTGTTCTGCTGGGGCTCGTCG
The DNA here is from genome assembly GCA_020152595.1 of Chiridota heheva. NCBI lineage: Eukaryota > Metazoa > Echinodermata > Holothuroidea > Apodida > Chiridotidae > Chiridota > Chiridota heheva. The sequence goes on from JAIGNY010002236.1 coordinate 176,206, forward strand.
CTCAAACCATACTTCCCCCAGTCAATCTGCTTTTGGGGTTTTTCCTGCCCCTGGGTCCCCATAAGGGAGTCCTGACTTTCCTCCATGGTGAATTACCGTCAACTCCTCGTTGGGGGGTTATTTTAGGGATAGCTGTTTCACATCAATGTTGATTGTCTCTGCTTCTTACTTCATTGCGTTCACCGTTCACCTTTGTTACTATAAATGTGTAGTGTTGTTAGTTTGGTTCACCTTTGATATTCAATCATATATGGCCTGTAAAAAATCACATGAAAAGTTTTTACAGAGGGATTGGGAACAATAATTTGAAGGTCTTTATTCAGTGACACAACTACAGTATGTGCTGCTAGGGGACATTTTTCTCATGTAAAAACCTGTTTCTCTCTTTCTACTCCCCTCCCCCCCCCCCCTCCTTTCCCCTTCTTTATTAAAATAAGCATTGTCTTTAATAGATGTGCAATTACAGTATGACTTCATGCACTGCAAGGTTACTTTTCAACACCCTGATGAAATATTTGAAATATGTCTTGACCCATATTTACAGAAAAAGATATAATTTGTTCACCAATTTGTTTCTTTAATTCTTATGATAAATGAAAATGAATTTCATAGGAATATTTTTTCAAAAGTCCTAATTGCAGTATTGCATCTTGAGAAATATGTTGTAAATTTTGTATTCATACATCTATGTCACATGAATAATTAAGATCAGATATTAACGTGGAGATCCAAAATAAATGACAATCCAACATTTCTGATTGGTCGAAATATTTAGACAATTGCTTAGCAGCAGCCAATCAAATACCACTGAGGAAGGAAGTGATGTTATTAGTATGAATCTGAGTTATTGGTGACGGGTTCAGAAACCTTCTTGAGACACGATTCCCTTTTTAAGCACTTGAAACAGTGGCGTAGCCAGGATTGCATTGTTAGGGGGGCAACAATCTTCTCTAGGGAGGCACAGCTACATGTAAAGTATAAAGGTAGAAATTTTCAAGCAAAAAATTATTAATTTGCAGGTACTTCAGGGACGTAGGAAGGGTCACCTCTCACTGGTAAATTAAGTTTCTATCAAACATTGCTGCTACTGTAATAGGGAAATTTCGTTCAATTTTGGGGAAATCTTATTCAATTGTCAAAGAATTTTCTTTGCTTTCGAGAAATTTTCTTCATTTTTGAGAAATGTTCTTCTTTTTTGGGAAATTTTCTGCATGTTGCAGAAAAATTCCCTCAATTGTTTAAATTCCATTTCAAATTGTTTTATTTGAATCATTTTTCAATTTTACTTTTCAACTTGCAAGAATCCAACTGGGAAGGTAAACAAAGAGAAAAGTTTTCCCCTCCGCTTAATTCCTACAACTCTAACCCTCCCCGCAACTTGCTCAAGTGGGTTGCAGTGACAATTGCAGCACTCCACCATTTTATGACCGAAGAAAACTGTTACAAATTGAAATATGATAATTATGAGGCTATAACATTGTCTGTATAGTTTGTTTGTTTGTTTGTTTGTTTGATGAAGGCTTAATGGCACCACGACAACAAGGGTCAAATTGTGCCTGAGAGGTCAGATCATTCTAGAGGTAGGAAGGAAAGGAAACAGGGGGAGAATGAGAAAAATACAAGAACAAAATGTCAGAAAGTTGTGATCGAGAGAGGAGGTGCATGAGTGGAAAAAAAAAAAAAAAGTAGAGAGAGGGGGTGGAAGAGGAGAATTAAATATGGTTGTAGAGGGAAGCATGATGAAGGAAGGAGATAATTTTATCCGGAGGTTTTTTTTTGAAGAACTCAGCAATTGAGTTGTGGGGAGCGAGGGAAGCTAATGTTGTATATACTGTACCAGGTAAATTCTATGTAAAACCTACGCCGAAGGTACAACAAGGCCTTTGTTTTTATACGCCAAGACAGTCAAGCGACCAAGCAGCAAGTTACAACTATGAGAAAGCTTGCTAAGTCTTGTTTAGTAATTTGCTTCTACATTGCTTCTACAATACTTTCTGTGGTAACAAAAATTGCTTTTAATCTTAAAGTAACATGATTATACAACTAATGAATATGCATTAGTTTTTGACAGTATTCTATTTATAATCTATATAAAGTCACTGATACAGGAATACACAAAATATAGCAAGGAAAAAATTCTTCCAGCATTACATGATGGTCGCCTCTTTCATAATGGTTGCATTGCATTGTTAGTCATTTAAAGTTATTTAATTTCATAGTACACTTTAGGAGATTTATTGGTATTTTAAATCAAGGTAAGTAACTTGTTGTGTGTAGTGTTTGGGAAAGAAAATATTAGAACAACTGTACTGCAAGTTTATACTTTTTTTTAAACCAGTACACCAAGAAAAGCTACATGTAAGCCACTATGCTGAAAAGAACTTCACCCGAAAATCTTCGGAATTTAGTGCAGGAAATGTTTGAGGTGTATATATTGTTATACGGTATGAGCCCTAGGATTCAACATGACTTGTCCTTGTCCTTAACAAATTGTTCTAGCAAATTATAATCACAAACTTACTGTAGCAAATAGTGAGACCACTTTATCTTAATTAAGATAACCACACAATAAGGACTTCATCCATTGCTAATATGATATTCAGCACTAACTTCCACAACAACTTAAGGTTTTTAGAATAAAGAAAATAAAGAGGAAAAATCTGACCCGACCTGGTTATTTATCAGGTCGGGTCTGACTGTTTGAAACTTTAAGGAGCAGAACAACTAATGAAAAATTAGGTATATAGTAATCATCATGTTTTTAATACATACAGTACTTAGTGCTCTAGCTTTGCTGTTTCAGAGGGGCGGCCTGCCCTGCCCCTCCATCCCCCGCTGCTGTTTCAGAGGGGCAACGCCCTGCCCCCAAGCTTTTGGTCTGCCCTGCCCCTCATCAGAAAAAAAATGTATAAAAATGTATATATATTTTTTTATATTGAAAAAGTTTAAAAAAACGAATATTCTTATTCAAACTCATAAATTAAATAAGTTAGGCCTAGGCCCTAGGCCTAAAAGTACAACATGGAAACAGAACACAGAATAATAGCATAGTAAGAAATTGTCGTCTGTGGCTCATGAATGGTCCTACTGTGGTTCTGAGGTATCAATCAATTACTGTACGAGCATTACCTACATAATAAGGCTTAAGGAACCACACAAATGGCTAAGTATCCCTAGATCATGTCATAAATCCGGTTGCACCCAACCCTGTTGATACAACAACTAGGCCTAGGCCTACTGTAACTGCAGTTCTGTAGGAACTTTTACTGATATCAATAATAGGATTAAGTTTGGTTTGTTGATCATGTTTAACAGCACCACGACAGTCAGAGGCAAATGTGCCAAGAGGGTGTTAAAAACTAAGGTGCTTGAGTTAGGACAGAGAGGAAAGAAAGGAGGGATAGAGGGAAGGGGGAGAGAAAGTGAATAAGGGAAAGAAGTTCAGGTAATAAAAGGAAGATGAGGAAGAATAGGATTAAGCCAATTAATTCAAGTGAATCTAACTTTAATGAAAGTCTTTGAACAATTGGAGAGTGCAATAGATATATTGCTCTTAAATCTATTAGGAAATATGAAAATTGTTTGGCCTAGGGGCCTAGGTCATATCAAAAAAATATAATTCAATTTACACAACGGTGAGACTGTTTACACACAATCGAGTGTTTACACAGTACAGAAACTTAGTCTAACGTTAGGCCTAATCCTACGCTGTACGGCTGATGATGAGAGACCGTAATATTTCGAACCTGATTTTACGCATTTGAAAAAGTACATAAATGGCAAAGGAATACAAAAACTTACCTAAATTGTATTTTCCATTTCATGTCTGAATTCTTTGATGTTTATTTTAAAGCTGATTCACAAACTTTGAGCGAAAATGATGTAGAGACTTATGCCAAAATATTAATTTCTCGATTGTTCAGCCTTCTTCAATCTCACGGTCTGACGGTAGCAGATTAACAGTACTGCACCATTGCATTACACTGGCAGCTGTCAGCCTGTAATCTATATGTACACAAACCAAATTCAGTGAGTTGCAACTTTCACTGCATGAAGTTTAATTTGTGTTAATGAGTATGTTGATTTTAAGGGAATTCGAATTAGTTGTATGATTTCACTCATGCAGCCTGCAGGGGCAGGGCCACCAGAGAATTGCAGGGCCTGTGGAAATCTGAAATCGGAACCTATATTCTGAAGACCCCCACCCTCCCTCTCTTTCCCTCCATCTCTCCCCCCCCCCTCAAAAAAAAAGGTCATCACTTACTTATTATGTTCCAATTTCACCCATTTTTCGCCATTGTCTAGTTGAGGCGTTGAAAGTGGTGGACTGGGGAGTGCGAGGAGGGGGATGAGAGGATTTTACCTTCCTGGTTGTATGGTTTCTTCCCAATTGGGAATTTAAATTAGGAATTTATTAAAATGCAAATTGAACAAATGAGTCAAATTGAAGGAAATTTTGTTTAAAAAGTTGAATTTTGGTACAAATTGGCAACATTTCCCGCATATTGACAAAGCATTTCCCAAAATGAAGTAAATTTCTTGTAAATTGAAGAAAATTTATCATGAAATCGTTCCCAAACATAAGAAAATTTCCCGAAAATTAAGAACAAAATAAAACTTCCTACACCTTTGCCAGCTTGTTGTTAAGTAGTGGTGTGGTGGGTCATCTTTTACAAGAGGGGGAAAGGGCGTTTTGACCCCCCTAAAAAAAATGCTCATAAGATTTAAAAGCGTTCTGATAGTAAAATTTCATGCACCGTTTTGATGGCTCCATTTAAAAATTGCTTAAAATCAGTGTTTTAACAAAGCCCTTGGAGGCGAAGCCCCAAAAGCCCTGCGTTTCACATGATTTTGATTGCAGAATATTACATAAAATTGTGTCATAGCCAGGGTCTAATCTTTGCCTTTCTCTTAGTTTTGGTATCAGAAAATTGCTTAAAATTTTGTCAAAATAATTGTCAACCAGGGATGGAGGGCTGGAAAGATTTTGAAGACCAGTTATTGGTGCCAACCCAAAGGTTGAAAACCAGTTAGGTGCCAGAGGAGTGAATCCCCCAGAAGTCATGTGGTTCTCGTGATTTTGATAACAGAAAATTGCTTTAACGTGTGTCAAAACCAGGGCGTTGGAAGTTATGTGCTTTTGGTGATTTTGAAGCAAAACATTGCTTAAAAAGTGTTAAATCCACGGGCAAAGTCCTGGTAGAGGCCCAAGGGGCGAAGCCCTCTGAAGCCCTACATGTCACGTGATTTTGATAGCAGAAAGAAAAATATTTAAAATTGTGTTAAATCTAGGGTGAATGTTTTCTCGTGATTTTGTTCTAAACTGAAAATTGCTTGGTATATTGTGTCAAATTTAGGGTTGAAGTCCTGGTAGGCGCCTGGAAGCTTAGCGTTTTTTTTTTTTTTTTTTTGCGTGATTGTGGTATACAAAAATTAATAAATCGTGTCAATTCCACATTTAAGTTACAGATAAAATTAATTTAAATTTTGGAACGAATCTTCAAATGCCCATTGATTACAATATGTCTTTAGTTGGGGTCCAGGGATGATTTTCATGTTTTGATGTAAGAATAAAGCTTTGAGAGAAACATTGTGTATTGTAATGATACAAATTGCAGAAGTTGGGAATAAAAAGTATAAAAATATATCTTCAGGACAATTTCTGCGCCCCTGTGGGCATTTGGCACCCTATCAGAAAGCTTCACTGGGCGGGAGCTGAGAGGGAGTTGCCCCTGGCCCCTACACCACTGCTGTCAAGCATGGGTTTTTGCCAATATATGCGGTTGCTGGTTAAATGCACATCCTTTTTTTCCCATATTTCCATAAGACCCTAGGCACTAGGCCCTGGGAAATTCCCCCTTATGCCCCCCCCCCCCTCCCTTCCTCAGGGCCGTAACTAGCACAAAATGTATAGGGGGAAAATCTGAGGAATGTGGGCATGATGGTGGATCTGGAAGGGGAGGGGATGCCTTCTGTTCCCATGTTATGCATATACATTAAGTGTACAAATTTACAATCGGCGGAAAATTTTCCCCCTGCCCCCCTCCCGCTAGATACGGCCCTTCCTCCATCTCGGTGGTACTGATTTCACTAATGGTGCAAAGGGGGTGAAGTGATATAGGCCTAGAATTCTGTCTCTACTAAGAGATTTTAGATATACATGGGAATTAACTTATTTTAAAATTTCCTTATGCAATTGGGACCCTATGTAAACTTTGTAACCAACTTGCAGGGGTTGCGGTCCTGGCATTTTCGGAGTACCTTGCGACTGACATATTTTGCAATCATACAGCAGCAGTTAAGTTTTAAGAATAATCTTATGTCTCATAGACCTTTTTAACATACTGGTGGAATCATACATACCTTATGATCTCCTCCCACCCCTCCTCCCAAATGGTGAGGTTTTTTTGCCAGGAAAATATCAATGAAAGCCCAAATTAAGATAACACATAATGATAAATTAAGATCGTCAACTCAACAGTCAAGTCTTTTCTTTTTCTTCGGGAAATTTCCTACGTTTGGGGAAAATTTTACGCTTGGGGAAATTTTTGTAGCTTTTCTTCATTTTAAGTGAAAGTTTATTTAATTTTCTGAAATTTTTTTTTCTTAATTTTTGGAAAATTCCTTTTTCGAATTTTTTTGGGAAATTTGCTTAATTTTGTGAACTTTTCTTCATTTTTGGGAAAGTTTATTTAATTTTCCTTTATTTTGGAAAATTTTTCTTCATTGTTGGGAAAATATTGCTGCAATGTTCCTTCATTTTCGTTAAATTTGCTTTAATTCTCAGGAATTTTTCTTTAATTTCTGGATAATTTTTTTTTTTTTTTTGGAAAATTTGACAGGTAAAAAAGTTTATTGGGAGCTGTTTGGCTCAAATTTTGTTTCTTTTATAAAATTTTCTTCAATTTTTTGCAAATTTTCTTCAATTTGTATGATTCACAATTTTAGTCTTTATCAAGAAATTTGCTTTTATTTTTTTGGAAATTGGCTTATTTTCGTGAAATTTTTTTTTTTTTTTTTACAGTTGACAGGTAGGAAAAAAGTTTAATGTAAAGTTTTGGCTCAAAAATTGTCTGTAAGAAAAATTATAAATAAATTATATGCATGCAGTGCATGTATAATTCACAATTTAGTCTCTTGTTAGTTTGATATTTGTGTTACTTTCTTAAATGAAAAGATCGATACAGAATATCAAGCAGAAAGTATTTCAAAGGGCAAGTTCCTTCTCTCAAATATGGCACTTGTCCTCTCTGAAAAGGGTACTTTTTAAAACTTTTGAGAAAACTGTGGAGGGGTAGGGAACCCGAATTTTTCGCTGCCGCTGGAGACACCCTCTAATAATTAAAAACTGTTGGTCCAAAATTTGGACAGAATTTCCTTTTTCCTTTTTTTCCAAATGATATAATCCTGAATTTCCCAATAATTGCAAATCTTCGGACTTATTTTCTGATTTTCTTGCCAAATTTCAAAGACCCTGCAATAGTTTACTAATTTCAGGAAACCAGTGCAAACAAATAAAACAGCATGCTCAATAAGAATCTGAAATTAAAAGGCTGTGAATATTCATCAATTCTGGGGCCACTTGAAAATTTCAAAATCATGTCAGTCATTTTCAGCTTCATGATTTCATCATGGAAATGCCTCAGACAGTGAAAATGCTAAAATCGCAGAGCATTTGCCAGGATGGACATAATAGGGGGATTTCACTGTTCATCACATTTGTTTAAAGTATTAGTTCAGTGGTCAATCAAGTTTTTCTTATATGAAAAGTGAAGAAATTATTTCAATATCTTATTCTGTTAAGGAGATGTTCAAGTTTAAATCTGTGTAGAAATAACTGGTTTAGTTAAGTTTGCTATGGAAGGTTGGCGCCCTCATCTCACATTCTTAGCATTTTGGTATTCAAATGATTTTTTCTCGCTTTTTTTCAGGTGGTAAATTATAATTAGCCCCTCATTAGATTCTGTTTTACTTCTTACTGACAAATCAAATGGCTTTTAAGCCACAAAATCATAGAAAATATGATAGAATACATAAGGACTTTGTGTACTCTGAGGATGTGACGGCAGAAATGGTCCAATTTCAGTAATTTCAACACAAATGATTACTGCTTTAAAACTTAAATATCTTATTAACGGAATCAGATTTTTTCAAAATGTTTTCTTCACCATTTTGTTTCTATTTAAGTCATCTTTCACATAAGATGAACTTCTGGACCCCTGAACTAATCATTTGAACAGAACATTTAAAACAGCTTCTATTTTCAAAATAGATTTCTATTTTTAAAATGGACTGAAATTAAGCCAACAAATTACCACTATACTCCTTTTTTGATACTTAATCAACTCTGTGGCAGAATAGCAAATACAAATTTTGCTAGTGCTACTGGTACAGAGTTAATTAAGTATCATAAAAAGAGTATAATGGTAATTTGAAGGCTTTATTCCAGTCCATTTTGACAATAGATATCCATTTTGAAAATAGAAGACGTTACAAGTAAATAATGCAAAGAGAGAGAAAAAGTTTATACAATCAGAAGAAGAAAAAAAATAAAGCATTTATAGAAATAAGTTTCATATTAAGTCTTTATTATATAATTTATGTATATTACAATAAAATAGAAACATCATTCTAGCTTTCATTATCATATAAAATGAAAATCCAAAATGTGCAAATTGTTTTTCTTAGGTTGCATATCCCATCACTTTTGGCAAAACATAACATGAGTTGCATTTAAAACTTCACTCGTAAAAATATGATTTATTCGGGGAGAAACAAAATTAATAATAAGAATATCATTTTTTCCTCTTTTCATAAACTGATTTTTTGGCATAATCTATATAAAAGTAACATTGCCATTTGGATATACATAAGAGATTCAGTTAGGCATAATTTTATATAAAAGACATTTTAAACAGTGCTGCACTTTTTATCTATGAAAATGGGGATGAGGATGGGGGGGGGGCAAGTCACCCCTCTAATCTTCAATTAAAGCATTTCAAGAAACAAAATGATCAAAATATAGTAACTTTATAATTTGTACAAGTTTGGCAGAAATTGAATTAGGCTTTTTTTAATTAAAGGCCATCTATCATGATTTAAATGTGGCGGCATATATTTCATTCCAAAATGATTGCTGATTGGCCTATCAGAACAAGAGCAATTTGGACCATTGTATTTCAACCAATCAAAACACACGAATTAAAATCTATTTATCTAGGAAGCTAGTTCTGACATAAAATTGGCAACCAACAACTTATGTCTTTACACTCACATAAAGCCCTGCTACATTAAGAGGATTCAGGGTACACATATAATGCAAGATAAAAGTGAGGATATGACAGAAATAACCTACAACCCTAACCTCTTAAAATCCCAAGTCACTTTTCAGAAGGAGAGATCCAAACTCAGGATGCAATCGTCACAAAAACAAACAAAAAAATCTTAATGAAAATGAGTATCTCATCTGAATTTCTTTTTTCAATATCAAACTTAAAAACATAAAAAAGTTAAATCCATACAGAGCCATAAAGGCCCATCCCCACATTTTTTGTTGGAAGCGGATGAGAGCACATGACTCTCCCTGGATAGGACACCAGTCCATCGCAGGTTAACTCCCAGCAATGCTGGTATTTTTTTTTACAGCTGAGTGTGCTGGAACAAGTGGAGTAAAGTGTGTTGCTCAAGGACACAATGCAGAGCTTGCAGGAGGAATTGAACATGGTACACTTCGAATACAAGCATGACTACTTACTTAACCACTGCGTCACTGCACCTCTTAAATCTTAATATAATGCCATTTAAAAGCCGTAAATCAATCTCGACAATGAAATCCGCCAATTAATATCTCCATCAATTATGGACAGCTGCAGTAACACACTTACAATATATATTCAAAATGACAAAATCATAGCATTCATTCCTTTAATTTTGATAGATTTATGAAATTCTCTAATACAAAAAAAATATGCAACAATTTCTTCCTATTTGCTTCATTCTCAGATATAAAATTAAGTGTGAGGCATAGCTTCAAGTATTACAAAGGGCTGATATCCAACGCCTCAGTGATGATGTCAGACAAAGGAAATTTACCCAGCTAAGCGTAACAGGAATATTTACGAGAGTTATAATTACCTTCCATGCTATAAATATGCAATCAGCGTCAGAATCAGGTCATGTGACCAGATTGCATATTTTATAGCATGGAAGGTAAGTTATAACTTGAAGTAAAATCATTGGTCACATATTAAGGCACGAACAAAACGATGACTGTGTGACAGCTCTAACATGGGCACCTGATAAAAAACGTAAAAGAGGGAGACCTAAAATGACTTGGAGGAGAACCATTGAAAAGGAAAGGAAAGAAACAAGGCGGGGTGAAAAACATGGAGTGAAACCAAGATTGCAACAGCCTGCAGGACTGAGACTAAACATTGTGTGGAGGTCTTATGTGCAACTTGGCATGAAGCAGCTAGGTAAAGTTAGGTAACAGCTTAAGTCAAAACATTGTGTGGAGGCCTTATGTGCAACTTGGCACGAAGCAGCTAGGTAAAGTAAGGTAACAGCTTGAGTCTTAACATTGTGTGGAGGCCTTATGTGCAACTTGGCACAAAGCAGCTAGGTAAAGTAAGGTAACAGCTTAAGTCAAAACATTGTGTGGAGGCCTTATGTGCAACTTGGCATGAAGCAGCTAGGTAAAGTAAGGTAACAGCTTGAGTCTAAACATTGTGTGGAGGCCTTATGTGCAACTTGGCACAAAGCAGCTAGGTAAAGTAAGGTAACAGCTTGAGTCTAAACATTGTGTGGAAGTCTTGTGTGCAACTTGGCACAAAGCAGCTAGGTAAAGTAAGGTAACAGCTTGAGTCTAAACATTGTGTGGAAGTCTTGTGTGCAACTTGGCACAAAGCAGCTAGGTAAAGTAAGGTAACAGCTTGAGTCTAAACATTGTGTGGAAGTCTTGTGTGCAACTTGGCACAAAGCAGCTAGGTACAGTAGGGTAACAGCTTGAGTCTAAACATTGTGTGGAGGTCTTACAGTATGTGCAACTTGGCATGAAGCAGCTAGGTAAGGTAAGGTAACAGCTGGAGTCTAAACATTGTGTAGAGGCCTTATGTGCAACTTGGCACGCAGCAGCTATGTAAAGTAAGGTAACAGCTTGAGTCTAAACATCGTGTGGAGGTCTTATGTGCAACTTGGCACAAAGCAGCTATGTAAAGTAAGGTAAGAGCTTCAAGATCAAAGCGCACTTTACCATGACTTTGCACACAAATTTCGAAACTTTATTTGATGAGATCTCACCTGATCACCCCACAATGGAGGTGATAAATCTCCCCTCCCCCCTCCCCCACCCTTTAATGAGGAAATATCTTATATATCACCTTGGAACTATGAAAAATTAAACATGGTCTCCGAATTCTACCAGAAATAGCCAATTTGACAAATAGATAACATCCAGCATGTTACCCATGTGTCAGATTGTAAAATGATCCTAGCAGATCCCCCGGAGACCATGGGGGTCCTAAAGGGCCATTCTCCTTCCTGTTTAACAGACTAATATTAAGTAATGACTCTTCACCCACAATTTATTGTTTGAAGGCTTAACCTTAAAAAGTACAAAGTAAATTATCAATGAACATATAATTTACGTCTTCTCCCCTCCAAATGTCCATATTTTTCTAAATGAAGTTTGCTCTTTAAATAATAATTGGAACACAAAGCTGAACATACAGATTTCTAAATGTACTTATTATTTTCATGCATTTATTTTACATAAAGTAAACCTATTGCATGAAGTGAAGAACACCCACTTAATTATTAAACTAAACACATACACACAACCAGTAAAGAGTGGTAACCTATTCCGCAGTAGAGAATACAATTCACATTAACATTTGTGGGCAGTGTTACTTAATACCACCTTTCCAATACAAATACAGCAATTTGCAAAATCACTCCAATGCCAAATTGCTAATCAATAAACCTTTAAGTGTATTTTTATCGGTGAAAAGTTTCTACAATGGGTTTCTTTTCTATTTTTAAGTCTAATCAATAAAATCTATATATCTTCTGAGAAAATATGTATTATATGCCAGAAACATCCTTAATTACATTAATATCTGGATGTCAAACTAAATACAAAAATTTCATTAGATTTATAAGCAATTGGGAAAATATATTAACAATGAATATTAACTTTACGGGGACTTTTATTTTCTCCGATGGATTTTATGATGATAAAACTCAAAATGCGCCAGAAATTGTAACATGTGACGTGCATACACTGAAGTTGAAAGTATGATGCAAAAACTATTAGTAGGAGGTAAACATTAACCCTGGTGTATCATCAAGTAACATTTTATTACTATACATATGTACAATGAGAGCACAAGAACTTTAACATGACAAAGTGTACAATATATAAAACTTTTAAAGTCTTACACAAATTAATTTAATTGCTCGTGAAATCAAGCAAATTTGCGCTTGTGTACCTGATCATCACATTCCTACATGAACCAGTCGGGAAACCAAATTTATGAGCAAGATAATGAAAAAGTTTCCTCACAGCTCTGTTTAATAGTCTTTGAGCCCTCTATATTACAAGAACATGGGCGGCTGTAAGAGGTTTTAGTTGGAGGAGCAAAATGTATATCTGACCTCCTTTAAAACTAAACTTGAAAACTTCCTTGCTTAAAAGACATTTGTCTAATTGTGCAGCTTGGTCCACTGGATTTTAATTATGTTGTAATTTCTGTATTCTTTTGTTTTGTTTTTGTACCTTATTTGCTTGTATGTAAAGCGCTTTTGAATGTATAAATAAATATATATATATTACATATATATATATATATACATATACATACATACATACAAACACACATACATACATACATACATACATACATACATACATACAAACATACATACATACATACATACATACATACATACATACATACATACATACATACATACATACATATATATAATATATAATATATATTTATACATTCAAAAGCACTTTACAATACACCGGCTCGCCCCCAAGAGCCACCCATGTACCAAGAGCTGCCCATGTACCAAGAGCTGCCCATGTACCAAGAGCTGCCCATGTACCAAGAGCCGCCCATGTATGAAGAAACATGTCCAACAACTGAACTATTCCTTTAAATATGAAGTCACGTTATGGTCATGACATATAAGAGTTGTTTATAACGCTACATGAACTGATGAAAGAGCAGCAATATCGAAGGCAGAGAGACAGGCACTAACTCAGGATACAAAAGAGTTTGCTTCGTGAAAGACGACAATGAAATATGATACCCATGAACATAAGAAAGAAATTATATTGATTATAAATTAAATGCTCTGATAGGCAAAACCTTGAAAAACAATTTTGTGACACACAAAAACTTGTGACACAAACTCTTGTGACACAAAACCTTATGACCTACGGAATCTTGTGACATACCAAATCTTGTGACACACCAAATCTTATGACACACCAAATCTTGTGACAGCAATCTTGTGACACCCAAAATATTGTGACACCTAAAATATATTGTGACACAAAACTTTGTGACACAAAATCTTCTGACACACAAATTCTTGTGACACACAAAATCTTCTGACACACAAATTCTTGTGACACAAAATCTTGTGACAGCATCACTTGCATGGAAGAGCTACCTTGCATGGATTGTTCATTCAATAATTTCAACTGATTATGAAGGTCATAAAGACTAACGGCAGAAAATAAATTAAATGCTGTTGAATCACCAAAGAAGTGAAAATGCAGCTCCATGACTGGGACGGGTGCATAATGAAGCTGTAGTATGGTACAGCTATATGGGATGGATTTAGGTTATGTTCCATACCCTAATTATCAGTAATAAAATACCAAAGCTACAACATCACCACAAGTGGCTGGCAAAAGACTATCCAAAGGCACTGCTGTGATGGATAAAATAATGAAGTCTAATTTTGTCACCCACAATGAATGGAAAACTGATGCTCTCACCAGAGGAGCATGCAATAACGATGCACCAACCTCACCCAATGGACAGAGAAAGGGTGCTCTTTCTCTAAAGGCACAGATAACAAGCGGCATATCAGGCCATTATACTCAACCACAATGGATGGTACTAACCAAAAAAGTGCATACACAATGTATTAAAAACCAAAGGCAAAGTAAACAAGCAGCCATAGCACACCTGAGGTGTAGTCTTTATATCATCTAACTTCTATCTGATACTAATGCTTTTCGTCAAATGATAATTTTCCCCAACTTGAAGAAGAAAATAAATTAAAATTAAAAATTAAATCCATACTCGATTCTTGAATGCTTATCCCTGGTTTTATTGGTGTAAACAGATGAGAGCACATGACTACTCCAAGAAACGACATTGCAGGTCAAGTACCCAGCTGTGCTGGTACTCATTTTACAGCCGAGAAGCCTGGAACATGAAAAGTACAGCCTCTTGCTTAAGGACACAATGCATTGCTCATGACAGGAGTTGAACCCGGAACTTTTTCACCGAGCCACGGCACCTCATCTCAAATCCAAACATTGTTCAAAATTTGTCGATAATAAATCTCTCAAATGTAATACTCCTAGAACGAAGGGAATTAACTAAAAGCTCATAACTGCTTCATTGTTCAGAATAAGTGGTCAATGATCATCACAAACCTTGATTAAAGAAACGTCTTTGGTCTGATCGTAAAATTAATATGCTATCCACCATTTATATATGGTACTTACTTACACTATACATTTATACTTTCCGATATCGAATGCAAAGTCTTTACCTAATTTTTGATACAAAAAAAAATACAACCTTTACTTCATTCACGATGCAAACAGTACTGTTAAATGCTACTACAATACACACCATTTTTTCCTTAAATACTTATCTTTTTTTTCACATAGACTTTATTCCTACAAATGAAAACATGCTACAAAAAGAATCAATTTGAAATAATCAAAACATGAAAGTGATATAATTAACAATGAGAGATGGAGAACCAGTGAACTAAATTTACAACAATTTGGCATTGAAAAAAAACACAAATTAAAAATGATTTGAGAGTGAAATAATTCAAAGAAGGGTTAGAAGGGAGAATTAATTCGGAATTACTTCGAAATTAATTCGGAATTAATTCCGAATTAATTCTGAATTAATTCGGAATGGAGGATGTGACTGAAGGAAATACTGTATACAACATAAGTGCCCATGCTCTAGTAACTGCCCAACCAACATTTCTTTCCCTGATAACATATCCCACCATTAATAAATAATAAATGCTGTTTTTATTAAGTGCTGTCATGACATATCAATTAATGTGATATCGCGATACATATTTGCCCACGACATGAATTATGCCTCTCGCGACATATCGCGATACCAAAAACTAATACTCAACTGAGAAATTTTTACGCAACTAGGCTACGCTATTTCATACGTTACAATTCTAACGTAATGGTACTAAATCTAAAAGTCAAATCGTGCAACATAAAAACAACTAATTAAAAATCGTGCTCTCGTCACCACACACTGCCACGCGCCGATCTATGTCTGCAAAAAGAACGAAAAATTGGTCAGAATGTGCCACTCAGGCTCTCACTTCAATGATTCATGGCCATGTTGGCTAAATTACCAAACACGTGCGTGATGAATGTAATAGTCACGCGATCATGTCGTCATCTAGATCTGCAAATCATTTGTTCTTGCATTCATTATATCATGCATGGAGTAAATTGTAACTCCATGCTCAAATAACGTTAGTGATTTTAACAATTTGTGTCGTGAGTCAGTTTTCTTGAAAAGTATCGCGATATACGATATATCGTGACATTTTTCTCCATGATAATCGATATGTTATAGCGCCATGTCATGACAGCACTATTTTATTTCTTTATTATGGTCTATAGGTTTTGATTTTGCTTTTCAAAATTGTTAACGTACTGTGGGGCACCCCTTTACGATTATCCTTGATCAGTCAAAGCTTTGAACAGCAATGTATACAACTATGGCTAATTACAAGAGGCCATGTATGAAAATTCCCTTGGGCCCCTATAGGATCATTGTGGCCCTGTGCATGGAAGCTTATCAGGAAGAAAATGAGCCTGGCAGCAGAAAGTGGTACAATTATGATTTCATAAGTGCTTATTGTGTCAAGTAAGGTGAAATGTGTGATGTGTGGCAAAAAAAATGAAAAATGTCATTAACATGGAAAGACAGGCAGGAAACTTGGACAAAAGCTGATTCTTTATGGCAAATAACTAAAATTCGAGGTCTGAAACAAAACATATTTTCATTTTCTAGCATTCTACTTCACTTTAATATGCATCCTAGGTTCACCCATAATGCATGCTTAGATGAATTACGATTACTTCACAAAACAGTTTTATTTTAATCAGTTTTTTGAAGACAGAACGTAAGTTTGGATTGTTCTTGAATATTTACATCAAAAGAACTGTGTTCATAAATAATATTTTTAAAAAAATGAAATTAATTTTCTTCAAAAAAATTTCATAAAAAAAAGATTTTGATCAAGGATTAAACAAGAGGAGAATTGTTCAAATAAGGTACAACATTAAGTGGGGTAGCAAGTCTCTACAAGGTGGGGGCCAACCGTGACCTAATGATCATGATCTAAAAATTGTTAGGGGTTCCACACGGAGGGGTTTCATTCATGGGGAGGTCATGGGAGAGGGGGGGGGGAGGGAGTCATTGGTTTGCTCAGTACATTTTTTAAGCAAATAAAAGGCAGTGCACAAAAATTTCATTTTGTCTAAGCCATTCTATAAAAAATACTAATTATCTTAATTTTAAACAGATTAAAACATACTTCACACTTCTCTTTCTAGAGAATTGACAGAATATTTGGTAAAATCACTGGAAATTTTGGTAAAATTTGGCAGCATTTCCTGGAAATTTCCCAATAAGCAGCAACGTTTCATGGAAACTTATACTTGCTAGTGCAATTGTTTCTTCCTGCCCCCCTCCGAGAAGCGACCCTCCATATGCCCCTGTATATATCCACACTAGTTTTAGGAGGGAACTATGTGGCGCAGGGTTGGCGAGCATTCAAAATAGTAGGGGGGAGGGGGAATGAGGTCAGGTAGAGTTCAGAAAAATTGTACTTTTTAAACAGATATGCGATAATACACTAACATAATACCATCACAATGAGAAATGTCAAAATTACGACCATCACAAGACCTCATTCAAATTATGCAGAAAGCAGAAAAAGGTCAAAGAGGTCAAACAAGTTTCTGAACAATTTCAGCAAATGTGATCTTGTGCTAAAGCTGTATAGCTAAAAAAAATAATTATGAGAGGCTTTCTTGTGCTATAGCTAAAGCTGTGTAGCTAAAAAATAATTGAGAGGCTTTCTTGTGCTATAGCTGTATAGCTAAAAACACAATTATGAGGGGCTTGCTTGTGTTATAGCTAAAGCTGTATAGCTAAAAAATCATTGAGGGGCTTTCTTGTGCTATAGCTAAAGCTGTATAGCTAAAAAAAATAATTTTGAGGGAATTTCTTGTTCTATAGCTAAAGCTGTATAGCTAAAACAATAATTATGAGGGCTTTCTTGTGCTATAGCTAAAGCTGTATAGCTAAAAAAATAATGAGGGCTTTTTTGTGCTATAGCTAAAGCTGTATAGCTAAAAAAATCATTTTGAACAAATTCTTGCTACCAAAATTAATAATAAATAATAAACATTTTAAAATAAAACAAAAACTTTCTATAACACACAAAGAGTTGCACAATGAAATTAGGTCAAAATTGCATGAATTTGATAAAAATGTAAATTTATCTTAAACGTCATCACTATGGAACAGCTTCTATTTTCAAAATGGATTCCTATTGCCACAATGGACTGGAATCCTTCACATTACCATTATGCACCCTTTTTGGTATTAATAGACTCTGTATCAAATAGCAGACAAAATTTTGTTAGCTATTCTGGTACAGAGTTTATGAAGTACCAAACAGGGAGTATAATGGTAATGTGATGAAGGCTTTATTCCAGTCCAATTTGACAATAGAAATCCATTTCAAAAATGGAAGCTGCTATGATCATTTAACCTCTAAAGTACCTAACCTGAGTTCTATAATTAGATCATTTGGTCTCAAAGTGAAAGCTTGCCCCGATAAATCACAGGATTTTATTCTTGTACAATTGCATGGGTGTAGTCAGGAGGGGTCAACCGGGTAAGGCAATGACCATTTTCTTGTGTTTTCCAGTAAAATTTACCTTCCAAATGGTTTAAGACCACAATGTTGACACAATAGTGGTAAATACGCCATCAGCTTTTTTTGTTCCACGAATGGGTGCCCCTTAAATCTGCCACTGTGCAATACATCTAGATAGTATCAGCGGCAATACTCAGTTTTCTTATGATAGTAGTTTCCTACTTGCACACCTTAAGCCTCAACCCTCTGAATATTCCTCTGTGCCCTACCCAACCATCTTTGTGCTTCTTAAATCCTGTGGTCCTTTCACACCTTCAACTGGCAAACCTCAATAGCTGCTTTTTACAGGCAAGAAATCTTTTCGCAGCTCAACCAATACGGGGTCGGATGATCCACTCAGCATATGCGAGGTCGGATGATCCATTCTGCTGCAGGGTTGACTCTGACGAGGGAAAGCATGTTAGTGTCTGGATCCAGACATCGAGCCCCTATAAAAATGATGAAAACAAATTTACATAAATTAGGAAATGTACCACAAAGACAACCATCATTAAGTATGAAATGTCACAAACCCTCTAATGATGGTTGGTTAGTGAACACCATGACAGCAATGGTAAAATTGTGGCAGGGAGATTAGATTATGTCAGATAAGAAAAGAGGTTGAGGAGCAGAGATAGGTAGGCAGGGGAAGAGGTCTAGAACTTTTTGTAGTAGTTGGTGCAGAGTTGGAATCAATTTTAACAAATTCCACAGTTCTGAATAAAGGTGTTGAAACTTTTTCCCACGAAAAATCGTGACAGAAATAATATCTTTTTTGAAATACATCTTTAATGCTTTCCTCTTTGCAATCTAATGTTTTTAGAGCACATATTTACCACATATACTGTTGCTTACTCAAGAAATCTAAAATTGTTGTAATTATTTTTGTTTGTTTGTTTGTTTGATAAGGGCTTAACGGCACCACGACAACAAGGGTCAAATTGTGCCTGAGAGGTCAGATCATTATTCATTCTGCCAATTCCTATTTTTTTCCGTGGTTAAAACTGCCGGAACTGTAGAATCTTTTCCAGGTCGGAGATGGTGTGAAGAAAAGGGTTCTAAAAGTGGAACTTAAAAACAGGGCACGAGATCTTCTACTTCTACTCAAAAGCATATAATCTCTTATCTATGTTCTCAAGCATGTCTGTATTTTGATTCTGTAGTATCTACTTTTTATCTTTTCATCAACATGGACTCTAATAATTATATGCGCAGCATGCTTGAACTTATCTTCTGTTTCTATGCAAGTGCTCACTCTACTGTTTTCCTCTTCACAAGCAAACAGATTATTTCACTTTCTATTCATTTTCTATTTCCATTCTTAGGCTCTTCTTATGATATGATGTATGGAATTATTATGGCGCGTTTTCTAGTTTAAAGAACTATTTATATGTGCTCTACAACTAATATAATATTTCTCTGGCTGCCTATAAGCGCAGAGTACTTGAAATGGAAAGTGAATGAACACTGCGTTTTCACGCTTCTCTTCTCAAACAGTGTTCAGAGAACCAGGCAGGGGTGACTCTTCTGCCGTCGGGACCGACAGCTTAACTTCCCCTCCAAAGGACAGTGTGCGCCATTCAACCGTTGTCACTTTTCTCAACAGCTGAATGAGGAGTAGGAAGCTACAGATGAAATGCTTCAGCTTGATGCTCGGCGTATCTGTCTGCATAGCTGTGGAAAAATCGAGTTAGACCTGACCGAGGCTTGAACCCAGGACCTCCAGCATCTCAGCCGTGCGCCTTGCCAATTAAGCTACCTATTCTCCTTTTTATTCATTTTCTATTTCCATTCTTAAGCTCCTCTTATCTTTTATTCTTAAGCATCATCTGCATTTCACTTTTTATTCCTAAAAGCATTTCACCTCTGTTCCTCAGCATGTACTCTATCTTGTTTTCTTTTCAAAACAACATTTAAATTTTTTCAAATTCATCATATTCTTTTTTTTGTTTTTTTCTTAGATGAAGTTACATATTTTGACTTACCAATATTACCACCAACTTCATACAAGTAAAACTTGACTGTTTTGTTTGGCGGTATCCCCGCAAGAACATCCAAAGCTTTGTTACTAGAAAAAGAAAAACATCAAAATTTGAGAAAAATCAATGCTTTCAGCAGTTTAAGGAATCTTTATAAGATTGTAGTGACGTTATGTTATGTATCATTTCAATTTTTACCCCCATTAATAAAAGCACTGCTTAAAAATTTGGCCTGCAATTTTCAAGCAACAACTTAACCACATCATTCAACAAGACTAACTTTGCATCATAACATTGAGGTATAAATAATTCTATGCTCATAGTTCATTTCACCTTTTCCCAGCAGCAAAGACATACAATGCCAGCACTGATTACGATTACTACTTATATTACAAAGGATTGCCATTATATTCAGATGTGTGTCACTAAAAATACCATGTAACACCAGTGGGAGTAGTTGTTATCTTGAAGGAGCCTTGGAGAGGAAAAACTGTAAACAGTTTTGTGGTTTGGGAAACAAAGAAATATATAACAGTTACTTCGACCGGCCCTGCTCCATTTGAGGGCAGGTTGAGATGTTCCTGGTTTTAAGCAAAGCCATTTCTAATGCCCCATTGAAAGTGGTCCAGTCTTGCTTTGTTCCCATATTGTACATTCAAGAAAACTTTATCTTTCATGACCAGACTGCTCAGAGACGCAATCTTAATCTTCATGTTTAATTCTTAAAGTTAACTTAAAGGGGCACTTGACAGAAAGTGAGGGCGCATTTTCAAGAGACTCACAAATATTACAAAAAGCTTTTTGACCCTGGTGGAGGGCTACATAACTTCTCTAAACACCAGTATTGATACCAATGAATGATAATATTGTATCACTTTGGGAGGCAAATAGGTCAATCAATATTTAAAAAAAATCAAGAAATTCATCAATAATCCACCTTTAATATTTTAGCATATATGTTATTATGGAGACATTCACCAAAGGAACTTTCCATATTTCTTAAATAAAATTCCAATAACAAAATAAACTATCAAGAATGAGTGAAACTGGGAAATTGTAAACTGCATTTAAAAGTTAACATTTCCAGCCATGTTGTTGCTTCAATCCTTGACTTCGGTCACTACATGGCACATCATTGGTGAGCATGGTACACCACTGGTACCATGATCAACCGTGCCATTTATTAAAAAATTCAGAATAGGTGAAGCATCCTCACCTATCTAATGTTTTACTTCTCCTGGTTCTCTTCCTTGGCGCTGGTGACCTCCTGGTGATGGGTGCCATCAGGGGGCTGGCATCCTGGGTAAATTTTGCCACCAGGTCCTCTGCCGTGGTATGCTCAGAAAGTTGCACTGTGGTTAAGACCTTCTCTTCGTCCCCTGGGGTTTGTACCCTAATGATGCCTTCCAATACATCCTGTGATGACAAATATTTTTGCATGAGAATTTCACTCACATAATATTTATTTCAAAATGGATGTCAACTCAAATTGGTGTAGCCAGAGAGTTTGAACAGGTGAACATTAATTTATAGACCTCATACACAATGTGCCTTTACCGATTAAACCTGCTGTGGTACTTTCGACGATGACGAGTGAACACACAATTACAATGATGGGGTCGTCACCTGCATAATCGGTTGTGATAGAAACAATGCTATCACGAAACGCTTAATACGACCCGGACGAGAACACAGGTACGACGTACGGACAGACATAACATCGACAACCAAGTCAATGTCCACGGCCTTTGATAACCAGTTGTGGTGCACTGGCGTGTCTACCCAACCCAGGCTTGAACCCAGGCCCTCGTGGTCTGTAGACATGTATGATTACCGCTACACCACAGTAGGTAGATGTGGCATTTTGCCACTACAGCCCTTGATATATTAGGCCATATATGGGATTTCTGTAAGGGTATATATACGCATGGGACAAGAATAAATTTAAAAAAAAATTAATGTCTTAAGTGTGTTCACGAAAATACTTGATCTGTAATAAGTAGCTTCATAACATTGATTGATTGATTAAAATAGGACCTATTGATAAGGCTTACATTCTCTATGTAAGCCTTGTATAGAATATACCAACCAGGCATGGAAGCCATTTTCCAAAGAAAAAAAACACATTGATATTATTGAATACGTACAATGTAGAGCGACAAACAAATTCCTGGTTTAAAAGATCTATCTTATGAAGAGAGATTAGAAAATTGAATTTACGTACTCTTAATTATCAATGAGTCCATGGGGATGTGATTGAACTTCATACATTATCATATGACAGCTATGAACAGTGAGTCAATTTTTACCTCTAATACAAAACTCTCTCACTCATGGGAAAAATTACAACAGAAGACCAAAGTTAAACATCAAAAAGAAAGAATTTTTTCATCTGGAGTTGTGGATTTATTGAAATCATCAAGTATTCAGGACTTTGAGAGAAGACTGGATCATTCAGCAAATGAAATATAGTTATCTTGAAAACATCCAGAAAACATCTTCTGGCACATAGACAATTGAGAAGAAAAAATGTGCAAAAGGAACCGATGTGCTTTCTCCAGAAAAGGATCCGTCAAAATCTGTAGGAAAAAACTAGATAAAACATTGTGACCTCTCACCTCTAGATCCATCTTGCTCTTCTCCTTCCCCTTCTTGTTAAATATTTGAATCACCTGATGATGGAAAATAGAGAGAATGCATCAAAAATCAGTTTCAATAGAGTTGGGGATGGTGTAAGAAGAAGGGGGTGGGGAGGGGGGAAGTAGGCGGGGTCCAATGGCACCAACCTTGAATAGAGAGTATGCATATAAAGTTAAACGTGATAGGGCAGCCTTTCCTGGAGGGTATCGCGGTCTCTAAGGGTCAGTACACACATTACTTTGACTTACTTTAACATATCTTAATTCTCCATTTTCTAACCAAATTAACGAGCCCAAAACACATCATGCATTGTTTTCTGGCAATATTTCCCTTTTTTAAGTATGTGGTTCTATGAAATGGGATGTAATCTCACAGTAAAGGCCGTTACCCTCCAAACACGACGCAGTGTGCAATTTTTTAAACAAAATTGAATAAAACAAAGGAAAAGAAACATTTTGACCTCTTGTTTTCAGAGAAGCATCATCATCGCATGGCTTTTCAGATGATAACTGAAAATTGATTGAAAGGGCCTTTCCATGCCCATTAGAGCAAAATTCGCGTCGAGACAAAAAATTGCACCCCACTACAGAAAATTGCACCCCACTAAAGTGAATTTCTCCACAGTTTGAACAAAAAAGCATTTCTAACAAATTTTCCAGTATCATCAGAAAGCCTCAATTGTAAACTTCATCGTGTGTATGCAAAAAGTCAAAGCATTTTATAATATTTGTTTCCTGTATGATTATCTAAAAAATCGCTCGCCACATCGTGTTCTGTGTGTTACGCCTTAAGTCAGTAATGTTGTTTCTCTTTTTCAAATATTCAAAGCTTAGTTCTTTCGCAAGCATAAGAGAATTAACTGCCCATTTTAATACTCAGTCACTAGCTTTAAGCAAAGTTTGTAAGTTGATATTGGCATCTCGTAAATGCTACCAGTCAATTAATTAATAAAATAATATAACTCTGAATGTTTGGATCAACAACTTACCGACTTTGAGTCCTTAGTCTTCTTTGTATTTGTATCTAAATCTGCAAATGGATTGAAATTGGCATATTAATTTGGTTTGTTTGTTTGATTTTCTGACCTGCTGAGAGGTCAGATTATTCTAGAGGTAGGAAGGAAAGGAAACGAAGGGAAAACATCAAGAACAAAAGGGAAAGCTGTATCGAGAGGGGAGGTGCATGGTTGAAACAAAAACAAATGGATTAAAATTGGCATATTAATTTGGTGCCTATTACATAAATATTAATGTTGTGGAGGAGAGTTTACATGCGTATCTAATGCACAGGGCAAAGGACTTTGACACGGGTAGAATGGCCTGACTTTAGGAGGGTCATTTAGGAGAGCCATTTGTGAGTGCAAAACTATGCATTAAATATGCTTATAAACACGAAGCCAAAACAGTAATCTTTTCATTAAATTTCTGTGTGAAATTGTAAAAGAAGAATGAAAAAAGAGAAAAGTTTACTTACATTTGTTTTCTTTTTGTTAAGAAATTTACCTATTGTAAAAATGGACTAAACCAAATACTCCAGATCTCACGGGTCATGCAATAGTCCATAGAATTTTTTATAAATGATTTCAAATGTATCTGATGTGAATCCAATTTCTGATATGAGACTCTCCAATGCATGTTCCTTGTTTCAGAACAGCTTTGGTATGGTAAAGCACACCGAATGCAGCACGGTGATCAAATAAAAATAAAAATAAAACCATTCAATACAAATCGTATGAGATGATAACTGAAACTATGGGCATTTATAAACCATTACAGCAATATTTGTGCAACTACAGAAATTTGTGCCCCATCAAAGAGAATTTCTCTGCAGTTGATGAAACTAGCATTTAAACAAATTTTCCAGTATTGTTAGAAAAGCTCAACTGTAAACATGTCAACAAGTCAAACATTTTCTAATATTTGTTTCTTGTCTGATTTTCTAAGAAATCCCTTGCATGCCACTTTTTCCAGCATTTATGCCTGATTTTTAAGAAAGGCTCAACTGTAAAGGCATTTATGTCTGATTTTCTAAGAAACAACATTCAGTCAAAGGCATTTGCCTGATTTTTGTTTCTTGTCTAATTTTTCTGATTTTCTAAGAAATCCTTCGCGTGCCACTTTCAGTGCGCAAAGGCATTTATGCCTGATTTTCTAAGAAATCCCTCGCCGTGCCACTTTCAGTGCCCAAAGGCATTTAGTCACAATATTTATGGTCACAAATGAATAATCTACTGTGGAAGAGCAATGTTACAGACCTTTCATACCATAATCAGCAATTTTCAGAAAATTTAATTTAAATAATGTCACATGACCGAAATTCATGTGTCCTTAATGGACCAATGGTATACTGGGAAATTGTTTCATCCAATCAAATACTAGGGGAATCTTGGCCGTCTGCACAATGCATGCACAGTATGGGATCAAGTGTATCAAAAAATGTTTTCAAATGCATCATACGTGTGTTATACATGAAAGCAATATGCGCACATTGTTTTTTACAAATTTTCTCTCTAAAACTGCATCTGATTGGTTGGGTAACAAAGGGAAAATCCCCAGCAGTTGATTGGTCGAAGTACAGAAGAAATAATGTTCGGCTAAACTCGGTTTGAAAAGGTCTATACTTTCACTTTCTCATCATTTCTTATTGAAAATGGATTGAACTTTTTCACTACATGATAATATTTTATTCTAAATTTCATTTGATAATTAGTCGTTTTCTTCACTTATCTCTTATTTACTTCTGTCCTTATATCTTCAATAAATGTAAGTCACAAAATTTAAGAAAATATTTCAACTCAATACACTTGTCAACTTTTTGGGAGTATGAGGCTGTGATGTAAGTTCTAGTTGGCTTTCAGTAATTTCTCCACTAATCTGATAGAATGCTTAATTTGAATATTCCCTAACAATCATTTTGCCTCTTTGTTATCCACTTTCATATTAGATGCAATATAACTTTTCCTTGACCAATCATTGGAGTACTGCCCATGATGAATAACATTTTCAGTAAATTGCACAAGAACCCATTAGAGGGTGATAACATCTCACTGATGGAAACATCCATTAACCCCCCCACCCCAAAAAAAAAAATTACACACATAATCTAACCCTGCAGTAACCCCAGTTACCTCTTACCAATAAGCTCTACTGTTTGTGCACAGATGATAATTAGTGTAATTACTGATGTTAAATCACTAAAAGCTTTCTGTGGTAGGTTTCTTAATGGCTTCTAGCAGAGTGTTAAAGTCATATACCTGCAGAAATGTAGGTTCTTGCTGGAAAAAAAATAACAACTGAAATTTAATGAGAATTGAACGTAATACATCGCAAAAAATAAATAATCTGACTACATACCACCCAGAGAATGTTGTGGTACTTGACAAGCATCCTTGTGATGTTGGACGTCCCAGCAGCAACCTTGAGTTCAGAGAAGTCGACTTGCTTTTTGCTGTTTACGGATTTGACAGAGAAGAGGTTGGGGGCCATGATCATGGCCACGTTGTTCAGAGACATACGATTTTGAGGTTCATGGCTCACGACTTTTGACAGGAATGTTAAGAGAAGCTGAGGAAGAATGTAAAATAAATCAACATGAACAAAGTCAGTGTTTACCTCTCATGAAGCATATACTTCACTAAGAGTTCATTTAGGTAATCGGATACGTAAAATTGTTTTGCAGTATATGGAACTTAAATCACATGTCACTTTTGCAGAAAAGTCTTACTCTTGCTTTAGTCTGCTTGTAAGAAATATTTTGGCCCTCACAACCATATCTTTATCTTTTCTCTTTATGTCCCTTTAACCATACAGTTATTTACCAGCTTATATCCTAGCAGCATTATTATTCAGTAATTATTCCTCCTAGTGATATACTTATTCATTCATGCAAAGTATCTCCTCATTCACCTATTTTATTCCTTATATGGATCATAATAATACCTCTTACAATGTACTTACTCACTATTCGAAGAAACATACTTGTGGTTGACCCATCCTTCACTAACCAGCCAATTCCTCACTTTCTCACTTTGTTAATGTTTTCACTTGGTTTTATAATACAGTAATGTTCACTTGT
Organism: Chiridota heheva; assembly: GCA_020152595.1. Classification (NCBI taxonomy): domain Eukaryota; kingdom Metazoa; phylum Echinodermata; class Holothuroidea; order Apodida; family Chiridotidae; genus Chiridota; species Chiridota heheva. Next base: position 203,139 of record JAIGNY010002236.1, read on the forward strand.
TTTATCTAATTCTGTTAAGTAAAGTTGCATCTGTTTGTGATTTGGAGATTTTGAGTTAAACACATGATTTATAAGTTTGGAATTTAATTTGTGTGTAGCTCCCCACCCTAGCCCCCATCCTAACAATGTGGGGTTAGAGGGGCTACATGCTACCTCAAAAGATATTGTAAGATTGTGCTAATCTCACCGATTGTAATGCTAGGTTAGGCTTACTTCACAACAAAGTCAACAAAAACTACACTCAGCAAATACTTATGAAACAGCAGAGAAAGATTCTTATGTTCGGTCGTAAGGTTTATTAGGTCTTCAACATGCTTTAACCCTCACTCTACCATGTGGCAATATTATCGCTGGTTTGGGTGCCCCATCTTTCACCCAGCCTCCCAGGCGCGTTTTCAAGAAAGTGCTGGTAGAGTAAGGGGTTGCCATGGTGTTACACCTAAAAACAATGTAACTTAATAAATAATCCCCAGAAAGGATAAAACATTAAACACCTCAAGTATATGATTTATACACCAAACACTTCAAAATATATGATTTGTAAAGATTATCTCTAAACACAACAAAATTGAGACTCTTACAATATCAAAGCAACTGACTTTCTAATGTCATATATTTCCACCGGTGTATTATCACAAACATGCCCATTCAGTGTCTTAGAGCAATTACTTCTGAGAGACTCTCATTCTGAAACACAAAAATAATAAATATTCATTTCTCCGAGAGACTTACCTTTAAAGCTGATCTGTACACATCTGGAAGCACTAGTATTAACAAATTGAGACATTGCAATTGCTTCTTACGGTCCTCAATCTCTGTTAAAAGAAGAGAAAAGGTTTATGCAATATCATGAGGTACTATTCTTACAAAAAAAAGTCTTGAGTGGCCCGTGCTTAAAACTAGATGAAACAAGATGCGGCTGACAATGTTGGGCCTTTCAAAGCCAAGCATCTCAGCAAGGAAATTGTCAACATAGAAGAGGGAGTGACAGGATGTATTTAACTCATCTCAGCAAGGAAATTGTCAACATAGAAGAAGGAGTGGCAGGATGTATTTCACTCATCTCATCAAGAAAATTGTCAACATAGAAGAGAGAGTGGCAGGATGTATTTCACTCATCTCAGCAAGGAAATTGTCAACATAGAAGAGGGAGTGACAGGATGTATTTAACTCATCTCAGCAAGGAAATTGTCAACATAGAAGAGGGATGTATTCACTCATCTCAGCAAGGAAATTGTCAACATAGAAGAGGGAGCGGCAGGATGTATTTCACTCATTTCAGCAAGAATATTGTCAACATAGAAGAGGGAGTGACAGGATGTATTTAACTCATCTCAGCAAGGAAATTGTCAACATAGAAGAGGGAGTGACAGGATGTATTTAACTCATCACAGCAAGGAAATTGTCAACATAAAAGAAGGAGTGGCAGGATGTATTTCACTCATCTCAGCAAGGAAATTGTCAACATAAAAGAGGGAGTGGTAGGATGTATTTCAATCACGGATTATAAGCTAAACCATTTAATACCTTAACTTGGTTGGTTTAATTTGGTTTGTTGATGTTTAACGGCACTGCGACAGTCAAATGTGTGGAAGAGGGTGTTAATAAATTATGGTGCAAGAGTTAGGATAGTCAGGAGATAAAAGGTTTGTAAGGGAGATAAGGGGGTAAAGCAGAAGAAAGGGGTGTGTAAGGTTAGGTGTAGAAAGAGAGGAAAGGTGGGGGGTTAAATGTGGTGGAAGAGGTTGTTGTTGCGGAGAAAGTTGATGATGTTTGAGGAAGAATTGTTTTGAAAAGGTCCGAGATTGAGGATAGAGAAGAGAGAAGAGATCTGGAGTTCTAGTATAAGAGACAGGTTACGAAGATATGCTTGATGGAGAGACAGGTCTTACAAGTGGGGCAGAGAGGGGCAGGGGAGCCGGATAAGAGATGGGAGTGAGTAAGAGAGGAGTGGCCGAGGTGGATGCGGTGACAACGATGTCTTCCCTGCAGTTGCCACTGTGCAGAGGAGTGTTGGTCCCGATTTGGGGTTTGATGGTGTAAAGTTTGTTGCTGGTTTCGTGATTCCAGGTTTTTTTTCTATGTAGTTGGAGATGGAGAGACGGAGCTGAACTAAGAAAAAAAAACGTCAAAATGTGTTACGCTTTAACATATTAAAAGAAAACATGGTCTTACGTTCAACACAGGCGAAGGCATTAACATAGTCTAATGTTAAAAGAGGGGATGGCAGTTCTCTGAGAAAAAGTTTGAGTAGGCCGACGGCATCATTGACCCTGAGATCCTGGAATTTGAAGGCACCAAGGTAAAATCCTTTCTCTACTTCTTCTTGAAGCTCCTGCAAGGAAGAAAGAACATCACGATTTCTATTATAAGGGTAAGGAGTGTTTTAGAGGAAGAATTAAGCTCTCTTGAGTAGGAAATAGGCCACGCCCACCATACATGTAACAACGCAGTTACTAGGTGGGGCAAACAAACCTCAAATCCGCAATCACGACATTGACATTTAGATGTTCATGTGGCCTGCTGTAAGCTTTAATCCATTTTTGGCACTTCTCTGATTTTCACAGCTTTTAGAAAAAGGAATAAACAAAATTCCCTTTGCTATCGGATCGGATTTACAAAGCATGTAGCAACACGTAGGCGCAATTTTTGCTCACCATCTTGTCGTTACTCAGTCTGTGTGTGTAGAAATTTGTTTTGTGCAGTATATTGCATTGACTGCATGAGCATGTGCTGCTAGCTAGATGTACTGTACCAATACTGTGGAGGATTTTTGTCCCATTTGGTTATGCAGTTTTTGTTGCTAGGCAAGTTCGTGCGGTTGATTGGTTGAAAAAGCTGTCAATCAACTAACTCAGAGAGGTAAATTACTTCTGCTTGCAAAATGTTCTAATAATAGGGGGTTCAAGGGACTCAAAATTCAAAGCAGATATCAAAATTTGCCTTGGAAATAAGAAGAAATTTACAAACTTCTTCAAGTTTAATGTATTGCAACATGACCTTTGAACTTATGGGTGTTGCTGGATGTTAACATATCTCTGGCCTCCAAACAACTAAAAATTGAGGTAGTCACGTTGATCTACCCATGGACAATTTTAAAAGTTCAAGAACAGGTACATCTTAAAAAAAATAAAAGTCTTGTTTATTTACAATCATTACTAGCCAAACCCGCAGACCTAAAATCTATTTTGCGTGCACCTTATGTTGGACAGCGTACCACAAGATCAAGTACATCTGATCATGGTCTCTCCTTGCCTGCTTCTAGGACAAACTTACTGGAGAGGAGCTTCTCCATACTGCCAACAGAATGTGGAATTAATTAATATAGAATTAATGGCACTTCCTTCAAAGATAATTAGCCCGATATTCAGTCCTTGATGTAAACATTAGGATCACTTTCAATGACATTTTACAATCATCAGATACTGGTTTACATTCATCAGATACTGGTTTACATTCATCAGGTACTGCTTTATATTCATCAGATATTGGTTTACATTCATCAGATACTGGTTTACATTCATCAGATACTGGTTTATATTCATCAGATACTGGTTTACAATCATCAGATACTGGTTTACATTTTACATTCATCAGATACTGGTTTACATTCATCAGGTATTGGTTTATATTCATCAAATACTGGTTTACATTCATCAGATACTGGTTTACATTCATCAGATAGATACTGGTTTACATTTATCAGATACTGGTTTACATTCATCAGATACTGGTTTACATTCATCAGATACTGGTTTACCTTTATCAGATACTGATTTACATTCATCAGATACTGGCTGGTTACATTTATCAGATTCTGGTTTACATTCATCAGATACTGGTTTACATTCATCAGATACTGGTTTATATTCATCAGATACTGGTTTACATTTATCAGATACTGGTTTACATTCATGAGATACTGGTTTACATTCATCAGATACTGGTTTACATTCATCAGATACTGGTTTTACATTCATCAGATACTGGTTTACATCATATCAGATACTGGTTTACATTGATCAGATTATCTAAGAACAATTTTGGTTGTTATTCTAGTACAGAGTTTATTAAGCACCAAAAAAGGAGTATAATGGTCATGCGAAGGCTTTATTCCTGTCCATTTTGACAATAGAAATCCATTTTGAAAATGAAAACTTTTTTAAAGGACAGATATTCAAATAAGTACAATATTATGAGCCATCTTCTCTTCCATACATCAAAACATTTCCACTTATTTACATTTTTTGAATAAATTCAGAAACTATAGGTGTTTTTGACATAATTTAAAGTCTTTTCTGTTCAGAAGTTAACGCTCTTTCATGTGGGTAAAAAATTGTTTCCCTTTCCATATTAGGAGAATAGTTAAGCTCAATTGGCAGAGCGAACGGCTGAGATACTGGAGGTCCTGGGTTCAAGCCTCGATCAGGTCTAACTCAATTTTTCCACAGCTATGCATGCAGACAGATACGCCGAACATCAAAGCGGAAGCATTTCGTCTGCAGCTCCTATTCCTCATTCAGCTGTTGAGAAAAGTGACAATGGTTGAATGGCGCACACCGTCCATCGGAGGGGACGTTAAGCTGTTGGTCCCGACGGCAAGAGAATCACCCCTGCTTGGTTCTCTGAACACAATTCGAGAAGAGAAGCGTGAAAACGCTGTGTACATTCACTTTCCCTTTCAAGTACTAATTTCATGTGCACCCATAGGCAGCCGAAGAACAAGTCTGTTAGTTGTAGAGCACATTTGAATAGTTCTTTGAACTAGAAAATGCGCCATATAAATTCCATATATTATATCTTATCATATACCTTTAACATTATGTTTATATTTTTCTTACTTTTATCCTTGAAGTAGATCCAGGTACTCTTAGGACACCCTCTTCTGTCAGTCCATGTTCTTCAAGATACTCAATCAACTGCAAAGAAAAGAAAAAAAAATCGCATTGGATCATGATTCCCAGATGATTGTAGAAATACAAATGTGTTCCCACTTAAGTTCAAGCTCGCGATCAGATCCACTGCAGTTGATCTAATCCCAGGGTATGTGTGAACCGCAATTAAATCCAAAGATAACCCAGCAGACTATAACTATTCATGTGAAATTATTCATGTGAAATAAATAAGTTATAACAGGATGTTACATAACCAACTTGATTGCAGATCACTTATCAGCATTTACATACATTTTTTTGAGATTCTGCTGCATGATCCTACTCTCGACTAGGATCAAGCTCAAGTGACTGTGATAAGATCCGATAAATGTTTTCATACTAAAAAATCAGCGGATTTGATCACCTACAATGGATCTGATCGCGAGCTCATATTTAAGTGAAAACGCACCTCTTTGTTCATTTTATCTTAAGATCAAAAGACTTGGTCTGCAGACAGTCTGCCCTCAACTAATCTCATTCATTCATGCCTTTTGTACAATGATGACTTTATGTACAAGGGGGTACAAGGTTTATGCCATGTCTGAGTGAACTAAGTAAATGTAAACAATTTGGCCTGACTGAATTCACCTTGTAACAGTTTATGGACACCCAGACGTACATTTGTAAATTACAGGAATATTCCCGAGGATTTTTTATTTTCATACATACAATAGGGAACTATTACAAGAAAGACATTAGTGAAAATAACAGTGTTGATATCCCAATCTGTTTTAGAGGTATACGTGTGTGTTTAAAAGTGACCAGTACAGTGCAGTTTTATGTCATACTTGCAGATCCATTCTATTTATTTTAAACAAATTGTCTTTCATTTAGAGTGTAAGTTACATAAACAGATGGGCAAAGGCATGATCTTGTACAGAGCATATTTACCAGCATCATCTCAAAACTTTAAGTTAAAATATTTCCGATAATTTAAAAGAAGTAATTAATTTTCAAATAAAAATATGAAAATTGTCTTGAATGTGCAATTATGACAGGACACTGTGAGGTCACTTTTCAACACTGGTGAAATATTTGAAATGTTAATTACTCCATAACTCCAAAGATTGGGCTGTTTAAGAATCGTTGACAAGTAGCAGTAAAGAAGCATACCTTGATTATCAAAACACTCCAGAAAGGTTTGACCAGAATACAATCTGATGACTTAAGGGCTTAATTCTTGCTTACAACCTTAATCCTCGTTAAGTGCATGTTTGAGACAGATCGATAAACATCCTGTTTACCTCTGATGATAAAATAGCCAAACAAAACATGACTCCGAGGCCCTGGGTTCAAGCCTGGGTTGGGTAGACACGCCAGTGTACCACAACTGGTTATCAAAGGCCGTGGACATTGACTTGGTTGTCTATGTTATGTCTGTCCGTACGTCGTACCTGTGTTCTTGTCTGGGTCGTATTAAGCGTTTCGTGATAGCATTGTTACTATCATAACCGAATACGCAGGCGACGACCCCGTCATTGTAATCGTGTGTTCACTCGTCGTCGTCGATGACTTGCCTTCTCCTTAAAAATTTGTTCCAGCAAATCATAACCACAAACTTACTGTATCAAATAATGAGACCACTTTATCTTAATTAAAATAACCACACAATAAGGACTTCATCCATTGCTAGTGTGATACTTAGCACCAACTTCCACAACAACTAAGGTTTTCAGAATCAAGAAATTGAAGAGGAAAAATCTGACCCGACCTGGTTATTTATCAGGTCCGGTCTGACTGTTTGAAACTTTAAGGAGCAGAACAACTAATAACGAGATTAAATGATTTAGAATGAATTAGCTAATACTCAACAGAATGGATTGGAGAAAATCGAACCGGGTTAGATATTTCAAAATTTGAATCATAGACTCATTATGTATGTCATGGACATAGGCAGGATTTGGGGGTGCAAAAGGGGCAATTTTCACTCCCCCACCCCATCTTTTATATGTTGATTTGTTTTGTATATTAGTGTGATTTTTACCCATCCAACCCCCACTTTAAGTAGTTTGTTTGTTTGTTTGTTTAATGAAGGCTTAACAGCACCATGACAACGAGGGTCAAATTATGCCTGAGAGGTCAGATCATTCTAGAGGAGGGAAGGAAAGGAAACAGGGGGAGAATGAGAGAAATAAAAGAACAAAGAGTCAGAAAGCTGTGATCTAGAGAGGAGGTGCATGGGTGAAGAAAAAAAAAAGTAGAGAGGGGATGGCAATAGACAAATTTTATATTTATGGCTTTTCTCCCACCGCCCCCCTCTACCACACCTTCAGTACACAAATTCTGCCTATGGTTATGTAAACATTTTAACTCCAGTTGTTAGATAAGCTCCAGTTTATGGAAAGAAACAAGTGACTAAATCACAGCCCAATGTATAGTTAAACTTTCAGTCCCAAGTATGTTTGTTTGTTTGATGAGGGCTGAACAGCACCGGGACTGTGAGGGTCAAATTGTGCCTCAGAGATTGGATCATTGCAGAAGTAGGAAGGAAAGAAAACAGGGGGAGAATGGGAGAAATACAAGAACTAAAATCCAGAAAGCTGGGATCGAGAAAGGAGATGCATGGGTGAAAAAAACAAAGTAAAGATAGTGGGGTGGGAGAGGAGGACTAAATATGGTTGTAGACGAAAGCATGAAGGAGGAAGGAGATCATTTTATCCAGAGGGTTTTTCTGGAAGAGCTCGGCTATTGAGTTGTAGGGAGCAAGGGAAGCTCTGGGAAGGTTGTACAGAGAGCAAGCAAGGAGAACGTGATGGACTGTGAGGGTGCAATGGCAATTGTTGCAGTCCTAAATAAGACTCCTCAGATTTTGTTGAGATATGAAGGGCCCCCAAATGTTACTTTGTCGCGAGGCCCTACGATTCTCTCAGAAGCCCTGAATAGAGGTAGCATTCAAACATCATAAAAATTAATTATCTGTAAAATCACTGTCAATGATTAATGGACTTCTTCTTCATATACCAGAGGTGTATCCAGCCTTTCAGATTGGCGGGAAGGAGGGCAGCCTTTCGGATTAGAGAAATATTTGGACCTTTTAGCATATTTTCCTTTTTACCATTGCCCTTTAATTTATTTTTATTTCTGGGGGGAAAGGTCATATGACCCTGTCAACCCCCCACCCCCTGGCTACACCCATGTATACAAGAGATTCTAACATATTTTAAAACAATTCAGCCCAATTACCTCTAACTGTCCATAAAGCATTTAAGAAAATGAAGAAAGGGAAATAAAAAGAACATTTCAATAGAGATTTACATTGTTAATCATGGTGCTGGTACTCACTTTTTGGTAAAATATGGGTATTTCTGCATCGCTTTTCACGTATGTTCTGTCTTTGCCGAGTAATTGTGTCAACGATACTCCAAATACACCATTTTCTAGAAAGGAAAACATGATCAACAAGGGATAAACTCTCACACCAAAAACTGTTACAAAAACACATGTTACAAATGTAATAGCAAGCAATAGTATAGAAAACTAAGAAAAGGTAATTTCCCTTTCCTTGATCTTGTTTGAAATTTGACAAAAGTCAGAAAATTTAACAATTGTTATAAAACATGAGATCTGGGAAAGAAACTGTGATGATAACATTTTAGAGAAGAAAAAAATATTACGAGAGTGATGCAACACTCTTCTACCATAAATTTGTTACACAGAGAAGTTTTAAACAAACTTGTTATATATCTTTCATTCTGAATGAAACCAAAGAAAATTGAAGTCATTTACTGGCATTATTGTTTGCTTCATACAAGACTAGTTGGCACTGTGGGAGAGCATCCATGAGTTCGATCTTGAATACATAGGCATGCAGTAGGAGGTAAGGGGGTTGGAGGGGGCGTTCATAAAACTGTTTCCAAAAAAAATCAAAATTGGGATAATCTTTGTTGTTTATATATTTTTTTCACTTTTAAAAAAAAAAATTGCTCTCAGAATTGGGCTAAATTTGAACATTTCGTCTTGGGAGGGGTTCTAGGACCCCTCTCTGCTTGAATACTGGTTGCACCACTGTCATGTCCTCTTGGACAGTACTCTATGTAAGCACCTCTCATAAACATTATTATGTCTGACAACTAAAAAATCAATTCAATTTTGAGGACAAAACTGCAAGAAAATAAAGATAAACAATCAATAGATATCATCGTCCTCACCCTTGGCCTTTTTTCTGCTCGTCTTTCTGATTGGACGATAGCACATGCCCATACGGTCAAACATGGCGGTGAGCTCAATCAGTGCTATCTGACGTACTCTGTCAATGTCCATTGCTGAGAGGTAATCAACGGGAGTGATTCCTAATTCATTCTTTTCAATTGTTATATTCTGTAAATAGGAAAAAATTATAAAAATATGAAAAAGATGAAAATATGAAAATATTAATTATGACCACTCCAACAGCTTCAATGATTAAAACAAATCTCACTTATTTATCAA
>JAIGNY010002236.1:217500-265000 GCA_020152595.1 Chiridota heheva
TGGATTACTGGAGGATAAGAAGGAGCAGGATAGAACTTCCAACCTCCTGTGGAAGATCTCCCTAACTGGTCTGCCCTGCCCCCTGGCGGAAGGGTGGACCACAGGGGGGCAGGGCAGGCCCATGGAGGGTGGGCCCATGGAGGGGTGGGCCCATGGAGGGGCAGGCGAGCCCCCCTGTAAAACAGCAAAGCTAGCACATCAAGAAAGGACACAAATGACACACAAGATCATGACATTCCTGTCATCAAAAAGCCCATTTGATAATGATTCGAGCTTACACAGCATCGACACTAGAGTTACTGTGGACGACTCGGTCAATGTTAAAAATGTTGTAAATGTCGGAAAGAAGATCACCTTGGATGGAATACTTGGTCAAAACGTCTTGGAGTATGTATTCAAGAAGAAAGATCAAGTTGTGACCCTATGGAACAAAGCAGCTGTTGGTACTGAAGTACACACTGAGTTTGGTCCATTAAAAACAGCATGGTACTGAAGTTACTGCAGGGATGCACAGTGGGGCTGAAAAAATAGCATGGTACTAGACTTTGTAATTACCCACCAGAGGCTGACAAAAACAGCCTGGCACCCGCCAAACCTACATTGGCTGAGGCTGACAAAAACAGCATGATGTTTCTGGACATCTAGCCTACCAAGTGACAAAAACAGTATGTCCTAGATGGTGGTGTATTGCAGAATCCATGGAATGGCTGACAAAACAGCATGGTTATCTGTATTGCGTCCACTATGTTGCTGGCAAAAACCCTGCAATCATTGTATTGCATGCAGAGGCTGACAAAAACAGATGTCTTACAAGGTAAAGGCTGACAAAAACAAACTCAAGTATCAGTGCCCATGCATTTCACCATGGGCATACCAACAAGACAAATAAACAGCAATTTATAAATGCACCACTTTGAACAGCATGGTACTGAAGTATTGCATGCAGAAGCTGACAAAAACAGCATGGTACTGAAGTAGTGCACAAAAACAGCATGATACTGAAGTATTGCATGCAGAGGCTGACAAAAAACAGCATGGTACTGAGGTATTGCACCAGAGGCTGACAAAAACAGCATGGTACTGAAGTATTGCACGCGGAGGCTGACAAAAACAGCATGGTACTGAAGTATTGCACGCAGAGGCTGACAAAAACAGCATGGTACTGAAGTATTGCACGCAGAGGCTGACAAAAACAGCATGGTACTGAAGTATTGCACACAGAGGCTGACAGAAACAGCATGGTACTAAAGTATTGCACGCAGAGGCTGACAAAAACAGCATGGTACTGAAGTATTGCACGCAGAAGCTGACAGAAACAGCATGGCTGAAGTAGAGAGGCTGAGCAAAACAACAAAGGCTGACAAAAACAGCATGGTACTGAAGTATTGCACGCAGAAGCTGACAGAAACAGCATGGTACTGAAGTATTGCACGCAGAGGCTGACAAAAACAGCATGGTACTGAAGTATTGCATGCAGAGGCTGACAAAAACAGCATGGTACTAAAGTATTGCATGCAGGCTGACAAAAACAGCATGGTACTGAAGTATTGCCCGCAGAGGCTGACAAAAAGAACACTGAACAACGCTGACCTACTTGTGCTCCTCTGCAGTCAGGCACAGAGACATCCTTTGACACTTATTGCGGACCTCAATCAAACTTGAATTCAAAGAAGTTGTCAAGATGCTGGAACATCAAACTGGTTCAAGCCGCACTTAGAAAGGATAAATGTGACAACCTTCTCTTTGCTCATGCCATACTGGGAAGTGATACCACATCCAAATTATTCGACATTGGAAAACCGGTGGCTCTGAAGAAACATAAGTCGAGTGAATATTTCCGGCAGCTGGCTGCAGTCTTCAAACACCCACGCAGACCCCTAGGTTTGCTGTTTCACAGGAGTAGCCTGCCCTGCCCCTCTTTGGGCCTGCCCTTCCCCCATGGGGGTCCGCCCTGCCCCTTTTGGGTATGCCCTGCCCCTCCCTAATTTCTCTTTTTTTTTAGATGTTTTTTTTTTTAAACTTAATAATCTGAATTACCCTCATAAATGAAAAACTTTACACAGATACAGAACCCAGAATAACAGACTGTTCCTAATCAGCTTCAGCTTCATTCTCAGATGTATGATTATAGCTAAAATCCCAAAGCTTCTTCACTAGGGGATTGAGCCTTAAGCCCTGCCCCTGGACTCCACGCCGAAAAGATGCAGTGTTTGGCGCGTGCATTATTGTGCCTCTCAACAAGTCTAGCACCCTGTCCCTTTTTAAATCAAGCTAGGGGTCTGCCCACGTGCCACACATGGCGTCATTGTGACAGTTGGAGAAAACACCCTAGTTTGTGTGTATAATGGTAAACCCAGCAAGAGAATAGATAGATGCCCTTCAACTGCAACGTTTCCACCAGAACGCTACTTCCAGCACAACTTGTGTAAAACCTCACAACTTGCCTCCCACCTCATCAGCAGCTCAGTACCATGGCCAGCGCGTTTATCCTCAGGGCCAGCTATGGAGTGGGGTCGATATGTGTGCTGAGGATTGGGGGATGGAAGATCAGCGATGGGAAGATGTTTCCTGTTCCTACTAACTTGAAGCCAGCACCTGAGTATCTTCTGGAAGCAATCAACTGTTCCTGCAAGACTGGGTGTACAGGAAGAAGATGTGGCTGTGTAAAATATGGTCTGCAATGTTCTCCACTGTGTGTGGAACAGGAAAATAGCAGGTCCCTGTGTGGAATGCAAAGGATTACATTGCTCCAATGTGACTCCACCTGATCCAGAAAGTAACATTGATGATATGTAATGTGCGTATCCAACAAAGGCTTAGTATTCAGTACGTTAGTGCTATTTTAAATGTGTACCATTTTCAATTATACACATGTTAATTTCAAGAACCGATGTGAACATAAACCATGAAATTCTTGGCGGTAGTAAAAAATTATCAAAACATGAACAAGATAAGGCTACTGGACAGCCATTTTGGTAGCCATCTTGAATTTAAAGTACTTGACCAGTTTGAAAATATCAGAAATGGGTTTATTATGTCCAATAATATATACTTAAATGTTTCACATATATTTTAGCATTATTACTTGCTGATATAGGGCTGACTCTAAAATTATAAGTTTTGACGGACATTCTGAAAGACATTTATTAGCTGAAATTTTAAATTTGAAGTATGTGACCAGTTTGTAAATGTCAGAAATGGGTTTATTAAGCCCAATAACACATAAACCTAAGTGTTTCACATATATTTTTAGCACTATTACTTGCTGATATAGAGCTGATTAGAAAATAATAGGTTTTGGCGGGCATTTTGGCAGCCATCTTGATTTTCTTCGATTTTCGGTGACTTGTTATTCTATAGTATATTTGGAGTGCAAAAACTCTTGAATGGTTTCTATTGCAATTTGTGGTGGGTGTACCACTAGATTCCCTGGCCTAAACTGTTAATGCATGGTATTGTAAATTGATTCAAACCCATTTTCATAAAGCACATATTTGCTTAAATTTTTTTTACAAAGTAAAAAGCTGTAAAAATAAAACAAATATAAAAAAACGTTGAATTATTCTGTGCAAGCTTACAAGGGCAAGCTCAAAGCTTTTCCTTCCAAGCAGGCACAAGCTTGCCCACATATTCCACTTGCTAATTTTTCTGCAACGGGCTAGCTAAAAAATTTATATGGGAGAGTTGACGAGAGCGTACTTCGCCTCACATTCAAGATTAAATTCATATTTTCCAACCGTCATCTCGTTTGAGAAGTGCAAAAAGCTCCCCAAAACGTCGGAAATTTACAGATATGCGCATACGTCTGTGCCTCAACATTCAAAAGTAAACAGAATAATAATTCCCAGAAGGATGCGTACACTATTTGATACACAATGGACATGTCTGATCACATTATAGGCTATCCCTAAAGGTAATATAAACCAGGATATATTAATCTCTTTAACAATTTCCTATTTCTTAAAAAATGGGAACACAAGGTAATTCAATATCATATTTAAATGGTCATGATCAGGTAGGATATTTAGAAATATAAACAGTGAAGGTTTCAACACCATCAACAGAAAGTTTGAAGCAGGGGTGTGTCTAGCTTTTATTGGAAGGGGAGGGGGGGAGTTAAGCCCCCTTAGAACACATCTTATTAAGATGCTAACCTCCCTATTTTGGTCCAAAATTGAAGGTTTTGGGTTCAAACTTGTACCCTAAACTGTAAAATATGTTCCCCAAATTGAGGATTTGGAGACATTAATTTTGTCCAAAATTGTAAACTTTTAAGCCTGCTTAAAATACATCTTATTAAGATGTTCGCATCTCTATTTTGGTTGAAAATTAAAGGTTTTGGGTTCAAACTTGAAGATGTTTGACCCTAAACTGTAACATATGTTCCTGAATTGAGGATTTGGAACCATTAATTTTGTCCAAAATTGAAAAAAAAAATATTTGGTTCAAAAGTTCAGGTTTTGGTCCAAAATTGTAAGTTTTAAGCCTGCTTACATTACATCTTATTAAGACATTCATGTCTCTATTTTGGTCCAAAATTGAAAGTTTGGGGTACAAACTTGAAGATTTTTTACCCTAAACTGTAAAATATGTTTCCAAATTAAGGATTTGGGGCCAATTTGTCCAAAATTTCAGTTAATTAAATTTATGGCTTTTACAAAATTTGGGTCTTGTCCACATTTATTTTCAGAATTAATTTAAGAGACATAAAGGTATTAAGTTCATTCAATTTCTCTGAATTAGTACCCAGCTTATGGTTGCAAGCCACAAAATCTCAAAGAAACTTTCACTTATATTGTATAACATCTGATCATGTTAGTTGTAGAATATTCTGATAAAACTTCTTAATGTTGTACAAAAAGTTAGCCTACTCCATTTTTTTCTTTTTCCTGCTTGTTTTTTAATCAAGTTGAAAGGTAGATACCTTTCAACTTTTGGATCACCCATGTCCATCAATCAGGTCGCCTGGGGTGGGTCTAAACGTGAGCTTACACAGTGCTTCCTTACTTCAATTTTTTTTTTCTTTCTGAAATGGTCCCCAAATTTCTAAAAAATTGGGACTCCTAAAATTCAGAGAAATACGAAATTAAACTTGATTTATGATTGGTGCATACCAAGCACACTGCATATCAAATGATTGAATATGAATTACACAAAAGCTCATTATTGACTAATTGTGCACAATGTGCAAAAGCATCAAGCACTTGAGATAACAAGCGGAAGAACGATCGGGTGTAACTGCTACAGAAAATATTTGATGGTTGGCAGAAAAAAAGAGAAAAGCCTATTACCATGCCAATTTTAGGCTGCCCTTCATTTCCCTAAACATTTTTTAAAACATTTCCCAAAGCATCAAGATTACCCGAATTTCAGGTAATTTCCTTGTAAGTGGAAGCGCTGAGCTCACATCATTTTTTTCTACAATCATCAAAGCAAGGTTTTTATCACGGGATCATGGTCTGGAGATCCTGATTCCGAGATAAATGGGAACACAGCCTCACCAGTGAATACAACAGGCTCTAATGAAGCTTTAGCCCTTCCATTGTGGGCTTCTTTTACAGACAAACAAACAAACAAAGAATGTCCCTTCCATGGTAGTTTTGAAAAGATAAAAAGAATGAGTATTGCATAAGGTCCTGGTTAAAACCTAAAGGAAAGAAAGTTCTACTTCCCTGCTTTACAAAAATAACCTTCTAATACTTCTAGCTCATAGGGATTCTGAAATATATCCTTAAAGGATTAGTTCAGTGGAAAATTTTGAGAAAAGTGTATTCAATTTTAAATTATGGCTGATAATAGTTTATTTGACTTTTTGACTTTTTTGAAAATTTGTGTAAATGTGAACATAACTTAAACATTCAAATGTAAAGTAAATCATTACCTTCTCTGTAATAGAATCCTTTGATTTTTTTTTTTTTAATTTTCTATTTAATATTTTTTTTATTTTTTTAACTTTTATCAAATTTTGTTTTTTTAATTTAATATTTTCTATTCTATTCGTTTTTATCTATTTTTAATTTTCACACAATTTTTTTTTGGTGTATCATCTATTTAATATTTAATATTCTATTCCCTTTTTTTTTTTTTCACACTTGTATTAGGTTTCTGTGTATTTTGTAAAGAGGTTACCTCTCTTACAAGTTCTTTTGAGCTTTTCAGGATCCCCTCAACATATAAAGCTTTATCTGTATATATTTGTATTCTGTAAGTAATAGAAATGGTTGAAATAAAGTTGCAATCATCATTAAATCTTTTGTGGTTGGTTATCAGAGAAACAAGAATACAAATGAAACTTATGGTCTCCAATTCTGGCTGATTCTGTCCTGACCAAAAATGCAGCAGACGATTGTCAAAAATCACAATGGGCAACCAATGAAAAAGGGAGACACCAAATGAGCTGCTCTTGAATATTTACCACTAGTTTAATCAAATTGAGTAATAACTAACCTAGGCACAATTAAGGTTAAACTCAGAGACTGCCCTGTTACAATTATGGAGCAAATGCTGCCAAGGCTGATCAGGAGAACAGATCTGGTTTATCTTTAGAATTAGCACCTTAATGTTAAGGAATTATTGTAGGTTAGCTCTTATATTAAAGAATAAGTTTATATACACAAGCACTGCCAACAATGGCTATTTACAACTCAAGGCAGGACTTAATAAAGTCCACCAAGTACATTGTTATAGCTTGGACCGTAACTGCCGGTCAAATAATACAACAAGGTATCAACAAAATCACCGCTAGCCAGTTGAATAGGACCACTACTTGCTGGTCACATAAACTGAACAAATAAACTGACCAGGTGCTTACTGTTTGTCACACAGATCAACAATCAAGACATTGTTGAATACAATACATGCTTAAGGCTTAGGAATTTACTTAAAACAGAGTCAAAGCTAGCATTAAACAGGCCTAAGGTTAATCTATGGCAGGTACTAAGGTAATGCAGTAATGTTACATTAACGCCCAAGGGCAAAAGAATATTAAAGATGCTCCTAAAGACCTATGTAAAATTATAAACGAGAGAAACCACTCCAGAGAGTGTTTGTTTGTTTGTTTGTTTGATGATGGCTTAACGGCACCACAACAACGAGGGTCAAATTGTGCCTGAGAGGTCTGATCATGCTAGAGGTAGGAAGTAAAGGAAACAGGGGGAGAATGAGAGAAATTTAAGGACAAAAGGTCAGAAAGCTGTGATCGTGAGGGGAGGTGCATGGTTGAAACAAAAACAAAGTAGAGAGGGGGTGGAAGAGGAGAATTAAATATGGTCGTAGAGGGAGGCATGATGAAGGAAGGAGATAATTTTATCCGGAGGATTTTTTTGAAAGAACTCAGCACCAGAGAGTGTAATTGGATATTAAATTGCTTTTAGATTCTTAATATTAATCAATTTTAGTTCAGATTATAATTGAAAAAATATTGCGTAGAGAATACGTCTTATCTGAGCAAGCTCCAAAAGGCAAAAAGAGCATGCAACATCAAAATCTGCCTCGTTCGAAAAAATGATAAAATATTTGCAAAAGACCAACATTAAATCAACATAACAATGGGACACCACAATTATTTATATTTTCTTTCCTTAATTTCAGTCTGTGAAAATATTTTCTTGTACACATCTACAACCTTGCACAAAACTGTTGGAATCCTGAACTGTTTACTCTCATTATATATGTAATGAACTGCAATATGTTAACACCTATTTGTTATTTGCCCCCCCTTTCTCCCCTCCCTCCTTTCTCCTCCTAAAAATCTTTGATGTCTTATGTAATTCCTTTGTTCAATGTTAAAGTAAATGATCAAATTATTTCGTTTTAAACAGGTCAACATCGATTAGGGAAGTGGGGCAGAGGAACAGGAAGGAGGTGAAAGCGAAGTCAAGATAATGATAAAGGAGAAAGCTTGTTACATAAGGCACTACTTTTATTTTGCTTAAACGTAGTCACTTGACAAGACAATTAATTTCAAGTGTGTTTTAGTAACCACAAAGAATGATTATTTTGGCTTTTTAGTTGTTCAATTGGAACCGTGAAAATCTGCAAATTCCCTAAGACCCATTTACTTGTAAAGAGCAGCGAGCTTTGTTTGAGCGAGGAAGAGAAGAGGAGGTGGGGAGGGGGAATTACCACATTCCAGATAGCTGAAAACTTAAAGATATTTTTAAGTTTCACTTACTGGTAAGGCTATGGAAAGACTTTTAAAGAGGTCATCCTGTCTGATAAAAGGGGGGTTGCTCACTCCATTCAGGTCCTGCAAGATTAAAAATAGAGACACATTAGAGGTGCAATCAACTGATATTCTTGCACATCTCAAATACTAAAAACTTACAGAAAAAGCTTCGGGGATCGTGCATTTTCTGTGGCTGATGGAATAGATTGCTGGCCCAGATAAAATGTATAACCTCTATCCCTCTTTCAAGAAGAAAATTAAAACTCACCTGTATCAATTAGCATTTAAATGATTACTCTGCTTGACTTCTTGCTTTTTATTTTGATTGTAAAGTGCCACTGATTATAGTTAGTACTGTAGAAGTGAGTGCTGTATAAATAGCACCTATTATATGAATATTCAGTGAAAATATTCCACAATTCTTCCCTTCTTGTAATCTTTCCACGCATTATGTTCATCCTCCTAATCAGAAGAACAGTTTTGGTCTCACAATCAAAAGATCCCGCAGGAAAGCTACCCACAATGCATCAATCCCAATTCAACTTTGTGTAGTTTAGAATCAGATGAATGTAGAGCTCAGAAAATACTGCACAGGATTCAAATTGTTCATCATTAATTGGACAAATGGTATGTGAATTATCTTTCCTTTGTGCCCTTTTAAATTTTACTGTGAAATTGTCAAGAAAAGTGCTAACTTTTCATTGTATTTAACCGTTAGGCATGTTATGTCTCAACATTTTCTTTTGGAAAACACCCTTGTAAACTTTGCTTTGAGAATAATTTATGGTCTAAATGATAATAAATGACATTACAGTAGAATTACGTTGTAGAATTATCATTTGTATTACTTACTAATACAAAAAAAAACGAATGGGAGAATTTTAAGGTCTCCTGACTGTGAAGGTGCATTCTGGATTGGTTGGGATCGATAGCAACATATATGCAATGTTAAGTAGCACACTATTTTCAAATTTTAGCCCACTGTCTAGAGATCAAACCTCATTGGGCAAATCCTGGCAACATGATTCTTATAATCACAGAGCGGGAAATAGCCACAAATTAGCAACCCTCCCCATACCCATATTTTGGGCCGACATAACATGATTCTTATAATCACAGAGCATGGAAATAGCCACAAATTAGCAACCCTCCCCATTAGTTATTTTGGGCTGACATAACATGATTCTTATAATCACAGAGCGTGGGAATAGCCACAAATTAGCAACCCTCCCCATATACTTATTTTGGGCCAACATAACATGATACTTATAATCACAGAGCATGGGAATAGCCACAAGTTAGCAACTTTCCCCATACCCTTATTTTTGGCCAACATAACATGATACTTATAATCACAGAGCATGGAAATAGCCACAAATTAGCAACCCTCCCCATACCCTTATTTTGGGCCAACATAACATGATACTTATAATCACAGAGCATGGGAATAGCCACAAATTAGCAACCCTCCCCATACCCTTATTTTCCGCCGACATAACATGATATTTATAATCACAGAGCATGGGAATAGCCACACATTAGCAACCCTCCCCATACCCTTATTTTCGGCCGACATAACATGATACTTATAATCACAGAACGTGGGAATAGCCACAAATTAGCAACACTCCCCATTTTGGCCGAGACTCTTGCTTCATATTTGACCATCAAGTATATAGAATAAAAGCAACCCATTGCATTTACATGTATACTTAATATACTGTAAGCAAAAATGGTTATTAATAATTCTTTATCATTTTAATTACTTACCAGGAATTTATTTTTTCCTTCACAAAGTGTGCGGGGAGGGGGTGGGAAAGACATAAGGCCATGCGTTTCCTCCAAATGTAGGGATGTAGTGTTTTTCAAAACCTGATGTAGCTATTTTAATCCTGCAGGAAAGTGTGTGTGGGGGGGGGGAAGTCCACCCAGCTGTCCCCCAGGAATTATGGCACTGCTACTTACCAAAGTAGAATCTGGCGTTGCCGCTCTGCCATTGATGTTTGGGGATTTTGAGCTTGGTACCTCTATAGGCTCTGTGTGCGTCAAACTCAGTATCTTCACACCTACAAAAAAATGACAAAATGATTCATATGACTTGTCCTTCTCCTTAAAAATTTGTTCCAGCACATCATAACCACAAACTTACTGTAGCAAATAGTGAGACCACTTTATATTAATTAAAATAACCACATAATACGGACTTCATCCATTGCTAATATGATACTCAGCACCAACTTCCACAACAAGTAAGGTTTTCAGAATAAAGAAAATAAAGGGGACAAATCTGACCCGACGTGGTTATTTATCAGGTCGGGTCTGACTGTTTGAAGCTTTAAGGAGCAGAACAACTAATGATATGATTATACCACTGTTTATTAGTGTGCTTAATTCAAGTCAAGTCTGCTCACAAATACTTTACAATCTTAAATTAAAGAGTAAGTTCAGATGTCCAGCAAGTCCATCTTACTTACATGAAAAAGCACTTTAAAAGAAACAAAATGGTGCAGAAAAATTCAAAAATCTTATTCTGTTGAGGAAATATTCAAGTTTAAAGCTTGGCATAATTTGTGTAGAAATGACTGAAATCAGACTAGTTGTAACATCACATCCCCAGATTTCTCAAAATCTTTATGTATTCTATCATATTTTGTCCTGTGATTTTGTGGCTTACAAATTATTAAACCTGTCGGGAAAGTAAAACTGAATCTAGGGTAATTATAATTTATCACCTGAGAAAAAAATAATTCAAATAGTAAAAATGTTAAATCAATTTTCTTTTAAAAATATTATTACATTTTACGAATGTGATGATGAAGGTGCCTACTTTCAATAGTAGACTCACTAAACCAGTCATTTCTACACAGATAAGACAAAGCTTATCTTAAATTCACAAAATTAGCTTGACAGTATTCACTATTTTCGAAGCAACAAATAAGACCAATATTACTTAAGGTCTAACTCGGAGCATTAATGTGCATCACTTCACGCACACAAAACTTGTTTTACAGTAGAAATTGTGCTATGTATAAAAGTTATGTATAAAAATAATAACAATTCTTGTTAAATAATAGTTTAAATAAATGGCTAAATCAAATCTGGCATGCAGTCAGAGTGTGTGTATGTGTTTGTGTGTGTGTGTGTAGGAGGGGGTAGGTCAAGATAATGCCCCCTTTCCACCTCACCCATTAAACATTCCTGGATCCACACTTTATTCCTTTAATCATGCACACAAAAAATGTAAATCAGTGAATACACTGCATGCTGTGGTTGGTCTTTTAATAAATGTCCTTTTAACTCTGTTCATTTTCATACACAGCGGTATACATATCAAATCATTTTCAACATTTGCCATAGTCAGTTAGAAGAATTTCTTAAATGACATTGTGCATTGAATAATATTTCCACTCAAACATATGAATCATGTAAAAGTGTGTTAATTGTTTGCAGAAGTGGCAGAAATGGCACAGAACTAATTAGTTTAACTTGACGCCTTTCAGTAGTATTGTGTTGTCTGTACACTCCCTCATAGTGAAACTAATATGCTGTTATGTCTCTGATTTTATTTCAATGATTTAGGTCAAAAATTAATACCTTTTTCCTGTTGATTAATACGGATTAATCTTGGTATGAGGGATATAATGATACACTTATTTTTAAGCTGGCACCTTAGACTGCTTGATCACTTATTACTTAGGGTGTGTCTCTTTTAGTTTTTAGGAGGCTTAATTGTACATTTAAAAATTGTACATTGCCCCCAATTTTTTTGGTCCAAAATTGAAGATTTTGGTCCAAAATTAAAGATTTTGAGTACAAAATTGAAGATTTTTGGAACAAAATAGATTTGAGTCTAAAATCTAACATTTGGTACAAACTGGAAGTTTCCCAAACAAACGATAATTCAATCAATACGAATAAATAATAGCAACATCTGTTTTCTATAAATCATTTGATATATCAATTAATCATGATGTATGACTTTGAAAAAAAAATTGGGGCATAATGCCCCTTATTGGTGGATAAGCCCCAATAGCCCCCCATTCCCTAAGACATGCCACTAACATGTCCAGAGACCTTTACAAAGGTCTTACATGGTACATTCATTAAACAAGTCTTCATACATTCATTAAACAAGTCTTGATACATTCCTTAAACAAGTCTTCATACATTCATTAAACAAGTCTTGATACATTCATTAAACAAGTCTTCATACATTCATTAAACAAGTCTTCATACATTCATTAAACAAGTCTTGATACATTCATTAAACAAGTCTTCATACATTCATCAAACAAGTCTTCATACATTCATTAAACAAGTCTTGATACATTCATTAAACAAGTCTTCATACATTCATTAAACAAGTCTTCATACATTCATTAAACAAGTCTTGATACATTCATTAAACAAGTCTTCATACATTCATTAAACAAGTCTTGATACATTCATTAAACAAGTCTTGATACATTCATTAAACAAGTCTTCATTAAACATTCATTAAACAAGTCTTCATACATTCATTTAAACAAGTCTTCATACATTCATCAAACAAGTCTTGATACATTCATTAAACAAGTCTTGATACATTCATTAAACAAGTCTTCATACATTCATTAAACAAGTCTTGATACATTCATTAAACAAGTCTTCATACAATTCATTACATTCATTAAACAAGTCAAGTCTTCATACATTCATTAAACAAGTCTTGATACATTCATTAAACAAGTCTTGATACATTCATTAAACAAGTCTTGATACATTCATTAAACAAGTCTTGATACATTCATTCAAGTCTTAAACAAGTCTTCATACAATTCTTAAACAATACATTCATTAAACAAGTCTTCATACATTCATTAAACAAGTCTTCATACATTCATTAAACAATTAAACAAGTCTTCATACATTCATTAAACAAGTCTTCATACATTCATTAAACAAGTCTTCATACATTCATTAAACAAGTCTTCATACATTCATTAAACAAGTCTTTACATTTAAACAAGTCTTCATACATTCATTAAACAAGTCTTCATACATTCATTAAACAAGTCTTCATACATTCATTAAACAAGTCTTGATACATTCATTAAACAAGTCTTCATACATTCATTAAACAAGTCTTGATACATTCATTAAACAAGTCTTCTTGATACATTCATTAAACAAGTCTTCATACATTCATTAAACAAGTCTTCATACATTCATTAAACAAGTCTTCATACATTCATTAAACAAGTCTTCATACATTCATTAAACAGTCTTAAACAAGTCTTCATACATTCATTAAACAAGTCTTCAATACATTCATTAAACAAGTCTTGATACATTTCATTAAACAAGTCTTGATACATTCATTAAACAAGTCTTCATACATTCATTAAACAAGTCTTCATACATTCATTAAACAAGTCTTCATACATTCATTAAACAAGTCTTCATACATTCATTAAACAAGTCTTGATACATTCATTAAACAAGTCTTCATACATTCATTAAACATTCATTAAACAAGTCTTCATACATTCATTAAACAAGTCTTCATACATTCATTAAACAAGTCTTCATACATTCATTAAACAAGTCTTGATACATTCATTAAACAAGTCTTGATACATTCATTAAACAAGTCTTTAAACATTCATTAAACAAGTCTTCATACATTCATTAAACAAGTCTTCATACATTCATTAAACAAGTCTTCATACATTCATTAAACAAGTCTTCATACATTCATTAAACAAGTCTTGATACATTCATTAAACAAGTCTTCATACATTCATTAAACAAGTCTTGATACATTCATTAAACAAAGTCATTCATTAAACAAGTCTTGATACATTCATTAAACAAGTCTTGATACATTCATTAAACAAGTCTTCATACATTCATTAAACAAGTCTTGATACATTCAATTAAACAAGTCTTGATACATTCATTAAACAAGTCTTGATACATTCATTAAACAAGTCTTCATACATTCATTAAACAAGTCTTCATACATTCATTAAACAAGTCTTCATACATTCATTAAACAAGTCTTCATACATTCATTAAACAAGTACATTCATTAAACAAGTCTTACATTCATTAAACAAGTCTTCATACATTCATTAAACAAGTCTTCATACATTCATTAAACAAGTCTTCATACATTCATTAAACAAGTCTTCATACATTCATTAAACAAGTCTTCATACATTCATTAAACAAGTACATTCATTTGATACATTCATTAAACAAGTCTTCATACATTCATTAAACAAAGTCTTGATACATTCATTAAACAAGTCTTCATACATTCATTAAACAAGTCTTCATACATTCATTAAACAAGTCTTGATACATTCATTAAACAAGTCTTCATACATTCATTAAACAAGTCTTCATACATTCATTAAACAAGTCTTGATACATTCATTAAACAAGTCTTCATACATTCATTAAACAAGTCTTGATACATTCATTAAATACATTCATTAAACAAGTCTTCATACATTCTTAAACAAGTCTTCATACATTCATTAAACAAGTCTTCATACATTCATTAAACAAGTCTTCATACATTCATTAAACAAGTCTTCATTAAACAATTCATTAAACAAGTCTTGATGCATTCATTAAACAAGTCTTGATACATTCATTAAACAAGTCTTCATACATTCAATAAACAAGTCTTCATACATTCATTAAACAAGTCTTCATACATTCATCAAACAAGTCTTCATACATTCATTAAACAAGTCTTCATACATTCATTAAACAAGTCTTCATACATTCCTTAAACAAGTCTTCATACATTCATTAAACAAGTCTTCATACATTCATTAAACAAGTCTTGATACATTCATCAAACAAGTCTTGATACATTCATTAAGCAAGTCTTCATACATTCATTAAACAAGTCTTCATACATTCATTAAACAAGTCTTCATACATTCATTAAACAAGTCTTCATACATTCATTAAACAAGTCTTCATACATTCATCAAACAAGTCTTCATACATTCATTAAACAAGTCTTCATACATTCATTAAACAAGTCTTCATACATTCATTAAACAAGTCTTCATACATTTATTAAACAAGTCTTGATACATTCATTAAACAAGTCTTGATACATTCATTAAACAAGTCTTCATACATTCATTAAACAAGTCTTCATACATTCATCAAACAAGTCTTCATACATTCATTAAACAAGTCTTCATACATTCATTAAACAAGTCTTCATACATTCATTAAACAAGTCTTGATACATTCATTAAACAAGTCTTCATACATTCATTAAACAAGTCTTGATACATTCATTAAACAAGCCTTCATACGTTCATTAAACAAGTCTCGATACATTCATTAAACAAGTCTTCATACATTCCTTACACGAGTCTTACATACCTCCCATAAAAGCGTGACCTACATGTAGTTATCCTTTCAATACTAAGAAGCCAAGACAAGAAGCATGGTACCCTCTTCCTGTCAGCCACTAACGACTCCTGTGAGTCATTAGACTCACTTAATTGGAATTACCCCCCAAACTGGAAGTGATCAATTTAAAGAAATCTGTTCTGAGGTGTGTTCTCACTTAAGTATGAAGTCGAGATCATACCCACTGAAGGCAATCAGACCCACTGAATTTTTACTGTGAGAATAAATGCTCACCAGATCGCTCTCGCTTGATCCTGATTGAGGGTAGGATCGTAATCCAAAGCAGGCGATCAGATCCACCAATGGGATTCTCACAAAACATGTGGATGCAGATGAGTGACCTGCAATCACGATACACATGACATAATATCATGTTTTAACTATTTTTTTCACACAAACAGTTAATCTGCTCAGTTACGTTTTACTGTTTTTTTAATGCTCCGCATTTAACTTGCGGATCACTCATGCCCTTTGGTCAGATCGCCTACAGTGGGTCTGCTGGCAAGCTCACACTCCAATGAGAACATACGACATTCTTATTTCTGCAATCATCAAGCAGGTTTATCTTCGTGATAATGATCCAGGGATAAGTGGAAATGCAGCTCTACAGTTTTCTGCAGTAATCATTTAATGATAATTGGGCTCTTATCTTGTTATATGGACGAGCTGTCTTTTAACTTAACTGCATGAACAAGGATATTACACGTTCGTCTCTGATTTATGACTTGCATAAAGGTCAAGAATGCGTAATCCGATTATGAAAACACAACATCCAACGCCATATCATATTTTAAAGATGTAAACGATTTAATACTTTCTACAATACAGTAGGCTAACACCAAGGTACATGTAATTGTACCAGTTATAAACCTTCAAAGGGTTCAATCCGGGGTCAGGTCATACCAAAAACTTTTAAAATAACACCTGCTATAATTGCAGGGTAATTATTTCTTGTGATTTGTGACTTGCTGTGGTTGAACCCAGGCATTGCTCTGCCCCAGCATCGACCCCAGGGGCTGACTTGATAATTGTAAGCAATAACAGTAATTTGGTGAATAGTGCATCTAAATGCTAAGAATAATGGTTATACAAGAACCTACTGTCTAAGTGGAAACAAAAAAAACACTATTCATTATGGTCCCCCCCCCCCCTCCCCCCACCCCATACAATTCTGGTATCCCTCACATGTACAACAAACATACTACATGCTAACCTACCAATACCAGTTCAGCGAATTTTACTACTTTCAATTTTTTGTTCGCTTCTGATTTTACTTCATAGTTTTCAAAAGTTTTATATGTGACTCACCGGATATACAAAGAACATTAATGCCAGCTGATTGTTCGTTATACTCAGGCAAAGCCTACAAGTGCTCACTGCAAATCATATGAGCTGTAGGTTGAAAGCCGTCACATCGTACAGCAGAAACCCACTTCTAACGTCAATCAGGATCAGATGGAAATCAAGAAATTCTCTTTTTATTCCCCCACACACATCTATTAGTACAACCAACGGCACGGCACAGCAAGGTTCCAGCATAATTATCTTACAAAAAATAATCTTATTTAACAACATGCAAACGTATGTAAGTCTAATTAAATGTACAGCAGACGACAGTGTTTTTGACCAACAAAATGGCGATGTAAACATAGTCATGTAACCTCATGACGTCAGCTGAAATACCCCTATTCCCACACCATTACGAAGCATGCATACCTGTATCAACAGCGGCAATTCCTGTTGTTGTCTCCCTCTGATTCTTTACTAGCGCCCTCTCTATAACCCGATGCTCTGGTGCTGTCCGACTTCTCCTTTTGCGGTGTTGTGGTCGTCTGACATGTGATGAATTATCTGGTTGAGGTGTAGTAGTATTTTGCTGTAAAGAGAGGAAAATTAAACTAAGGTTGACACCACAGGTCTGACAATAGATGGAGCGATATAAAGCTTTAGATGGTGAAGATGAGAGGAGGGAGTAGGGACTTTGTGGTCACAGTTAGACCTTGATTAGGGTACAGTTAGACCTTGATTAGGGTACAGTTAGACCTTGATTAGGGTACAGTTAGACCTTGATTAGGGTACAGTTAGACCTTGATTAGGGTACAGTTAGACCTTGATTAGGGTACAGTTAGACCTTGATTAGGGTACAGTTAGACCTTGATTAGGGTACAGTTAGACCTTGATTAGGGTACAGTTAGACCTTGATTAGGGTACAGTTAGACCTTGATTAGGTACAGTTAGACCTTGATTAGGGTACAGTAAGACCTTGATTAGGGTACAGTAAGACCTTGATTAGTACAGTTAGACCTTGATTAGGGTACAGTTAGACCTTGATTAGGGTACAGTTAGACCTTGATTAGGTACAGTTAGACCTTGATTAGGGTACAGTTAGACCTTGATTAGGGTACAGTTAGACCTTGATTAGGGTACAGTTAGACCTTGATTAGGGTACAGTTAGACCTTGATTAGGGTACAGGGCATTTATTCCTGAGGGGACAAGGAATTAAGCTTGCACGGTTTTTCCCGATGTGAAACCGGTTTTAGCCGGAAAACTGGCTTTTCACCCGAAATGTAAACAAGCCTTGAACATAAAGTGCATTGCATGCAGGCACTGTTATATGATAGCAGCTAAAGATGTTTGTATCACAGTACTTTCTGTAAATAATGTTGAAAATGATAATGGAGGCATTAATAAATAGAATGTAGTTAATAAACTTCGATGTTGTTTGCGTGTGAAGTGATTATATTACTCCATTTGCCCGACAAATAATGCCAATTTTATCCATTTGTCAGTCTAGGTCCAAAAGGCATTTAACAGTTCTCTATATTCCAAGCCAGTCACATCAAAATGTTATGAAAAAGGCTGTGCTGACAGGCCACCTATATGCCCTTATTTGCTGACCATTTCTATTCATAGTGATGATTTCAATTTTCTTTCATGTAAAAAGAAAAGAAATTTGTCAGATACTTGTAAAACAGATACAAGCCAGTTCTAAATGCATCATTATTGATGCGATGCTAGTCATCTTGTACTTGATCACGCAGTACAATTGTTGCTTATTTGCATATAGCCTTCAGCAGGAAAATCTTACAGTTGAGATTCCACCCACTTGATACTCAACATTTCTTTGAAACTTTAACCATGCATGGCAAGGCCATGACTATTTAAGTTCAAACAAAAATAAGAAAATCATTCATCATGCATACTGTACACCCAAGTAAAATAAATTCTTCGGTACTCTGCAGATATGATTTTAAGTTCTACATTGATTTGAAACATTTAATTATGAAAAGCAATATTTTTGGTCACTCAGAATCACAGTAAATGGCAAAACACATCTGTATTTTAACATTCTGTTTGTTCTTTCTACTTGTGAAATGATATGCAAAGCGGATTGCAGAGACAATATTATTAATCTATGCACACCAACAAGGCTATCACCTAACGGGTCCACAAAACACATATAAAACTTCGCTCTACTTCTAACCAATGAAATCATTTCAGCTTGTACCCCCTAAGCGAGTCACACATGCCATGGGTCAATTACATACACACGTGATTGGAACGGAGGATTCCATCGCTAGTGCTTTTATGAGTAAACATAATTGCAGGGAACTAAAGAAATTTTCAAAACAAATTGCATGAAATGCTTTGTTCTTTTTTTAATCTGAACAATTTTGACAAGGACAGTTGTTCAAAGGTATATTTTACACATGAAAATGAGATCGGAGAGAATTTTTTTTTAAATAAGGGATGAGTGGTCATTTTCTCTTACGATCTAATTGTGAAACATATACCAGCTTCCTGGTGTGTCATAATGATAGTATGGGGATAATTTATCTTCGTTTTGCATCGTTTTATTTCATAACAATCCCGCAACTTACCAAGCTATTTATAGCGATAGTTTTTCCCAGATTCAAACTTTCAAAACTTTCAAAAATATAATACACAGCGTTAAGGAACAAATTATCAACCCTTTTCGCTTATCAGCTGGCAGTGAAAAAGAAATCAATCCCGCTAACTTGTTGATACTGTACTGGCACGGCGCGTGAGAAAAAAAAATTACCCCTTGTACTAATTTACATACAGTGGGAAGAAAGTTAACTTTTTTGACCAATTACAGCACTGAAGTCATGCTCGTGAGTCATGATATTCATTCACAGGTTTCCTATCCAGGGCCGTCGCGCACATACACAATGTGTTGTAAATTGAAGATAATGTGGTCTTGCACAGTGCATGTAGAGCGGAGTTGGTTGTGAATTTATGAGTCCGATAAACCAGAACCAAAAGGTCTTGTAGGGTTTTTCTTCATCAGCTGATTGATTTGCAAGTTTTAAATAAACTGTATATTATGAAATATTTGTTCCATGATATTTATTCATAAGCCACACCCACAATGCAGATCAATATAAAAGTTGACATTAGCATTTACACAATAATTAAAAACATTATCATAGCAAGTATGATGCAAAAATAGCTGCTCATTTATCCTATTTCAAGAATTTTTCAGTAAACCCCGCCTTAATAATATTCATGACATCACTACCACAACATTAGAACATATGTACAAACCATGACCCATCTGTGTGCAACATACCCCATACAGAAATTTTAGCTTGCAGCACGCTTGCGACAAGCCAACATTTTTAGCTTGAGCAAGCATGCTGCAAGCTTGTGCAATGTGCTGCAAGCTTGCAGCAAGCTAGTATTTGGAACAAATACTAGCTTGCTAGCTTGCGCAAGCTAACAGTAGCTTGTCAAGCTAGCATAAAATATTTGTTAACTTGCGCAAGCTTGTAGAAAGTTTTACTAGCTTGCGTAAGCTTGCAGATAGTTTTAGCTAGCTTGCACAAGCTACATGTAATATGTTCCAAATACTAGCTTGCAGCATGTTTGTGCAAGCTTGCAGCATGCTTGCACAAGCTTGCAGCATGCTTGCACAAATTGCTTAGTAGCTTGCAGCATGCTTGCACAAGCTATTGCAGCATGCTTGCACAAGCTTGCAGCATGAACCAATTGACATAAAACTAACATACAGTTTATTTAAGCTGGCAGCATGCTTGTGCAAGCTTGCAGGGCATGCATGGGAAACCTTGCATTTTCAAAGTGTTAGATGCTGAATGTATGCAATACATGACTTTTTAACTACCAAATTAAGATGATTATAAAAATTTAAAAGCTGAAATAAATACAGATTTTGAGCTGTCTTCTTTCATGCAATGCTTTGAACTGGCCAAAGCTCTTTGCTTTTTGCAGCATGCTTTTATTTATGCGTCAAGCTCGCAGCATCTTGAAAATGCGCCAAGCTCGCAGCATGCTTGCGCAAGCTCGCAGCATGCTTGCGCAAGCTCGCAGCATGCTTGCAGCATGCTTGCTCAAGAGTGCTGCAAACTTGCTGCAAGCTATTATTTCTGTAAGGGACAGTGTGGTATAAATCCGATATACCATTCATGAGATGCAGTATGGTGTTTATATCATTTAGCACTTTCACATTAAGCCACTCCTACCATAAGCTACTCCTACCATGCATACTAATGACACAAACAACATTATTATGAACCAATATGACGCAAAACCAACATACAGTTTATTTATCACTTTCTAAATTTCATTTTTAAAACTTTCGGCATGGGGTCAAGGGGCGCGCTTTAAGGCCCCTTATGAGGTCCAGGGGCAAAAGCCCTGTTAGGGATCCTAGGGGAGAAGTCCACAGGAAACCTTGCATTTTCAAAGTGTTAGATGCCCCATAAAGACTGAATGTATGCAATACATGACTTTTTTAACTACCAAATTAAGATGATTATAAAAATTTGAAAGCTGAAATAAATACAGATTTTGAGCTGTCTTCTTTCATGCTTCACAACTTTCACAAAAGCAAAGAGCTTTAAACAGCCAAAAATCATTATGCTTCTTTTCAAAATTTCTAGATTGTTGTAGAATCAAACACTCTATTGGTAGATGATTGAACAGTTTAGAGTTTGTAGTTGTTCATAGATAAAGGTCAATAAGTGCTTTCCATGAATTTCGTATTTATGGATGGATTAAAGACTTTCTCAGGTCAAATCTAATGGGGGTCTTTCCTTCAAGGGTTATTCCCATAAAATTTCAATTTCAGGATTATTAACGAAACAAATTGACACAAAAATGGGTTAATAGCTTATTCAATTTAGAAGTTATTAAGCTTCAAAGATTTCAGCAGTGTCTTGAAAAGTGATAGAACACATAAAGAATTTGAGGAATATGAGGCTATGACATCACAACTAGTCTGGTTTCAGTCATTTCTTCACAAAGGATACCAAACTTTAAACTTAGATAGCACCTTAACGGAATAAGATGAAATTTCAATTTTCCATGAAATTTCAATTTCAGGATTATTAACAAAACAAATTGACATAAAAATGTGCTAATAGCTTATTTCATTTAGAAGTTATTAAGCTTCAAAGATTTCAGCAGTGTCTTGAAAAGTAATAGAATACATAAAGAATTTGAGGAATATGAGGCTATGACATCACAACTAGTTCTGATTTCAGTCGTTTCTTCACAAAGGATACAAAACTTTAAACTTAAATAGCTCCTTAACGGAATAAGATGTTTGAGTTCTTTCTTTACTATTTTGTTTCTTTTGATATTCTTTTTCATGTAAGATGAACATGCTTGACCACTGAACTCTCTCTCTCTCTCTCTAGGTGCCGAGTCTGGAACAGACATTGGCGGTCATGGCCCTCCAATCACTTCTGTTTAGAGCTAAGCGCATTAACTTATTGTTACTTAGGCTGTTGTTGGTTGTCCAGTTGTTTAAGCTTTGGACATATTTGACTCGCTGCCTTCCTCTGCTTCTTTTGCCCTTAATTTTCCTACATACTACAAGCTATTCTAACCCACCCTCCCGGTGAACGTGCCCGAAAAATTCCATCTGTCTCCCTCTGATGGCATTGAGTAGGGACCTATCTATGCCTGAAGCTATCAGGACATCATCATTTGTTTTCCTTTCTGTCCAAGATATTTTCAACATTCTCCTAATGAACCACATTTTCGTAGCTTCTAATCTTTTCTTGATGTCACTGGTAATTGTCCAGCATTCACAGCCATAGAGAAGAGTAGACCATAGGCCTTTCGTTTCCATTCCAACATTTCTATTCTTCAGAAATGAATTCATTTTTATAAACATGTCTTTGGCAATGGCAATGTGTTTTTTAACTTTTTTAATGCACCGACTATCTGATGTTAATATGTAGCCCAAGTACTTAAACTGTTGTACTTGTTTAATTATTTCTCCTTGGCTTCGTATACTACATAAAGGGTTATGGCTTTTTCTTTAAACTACCATACATTCTGTTTTCTTTACATTTAGAAACAGCTCTCTCTTTTCACTTTCCTCTACAACTTTATCCAGAAGAGACTGCAGTTTTTCATCTGACTGTTATAAGCTCTGTGTCAACTGCATATCTATTTAAGGCAATGTTTGTGTATTTTCTTTTAAAATTAATCATCACTTTTGAATTATTAGAAAGCATATTTTCTTCAGTTTTCGAAATAGGGTATAACATGCACAAGTATTGATACAATTTTGAAATCAAAATTTTTAATCATTCTAGAGACTACATATTTAAAAACAAAATATTTGAAAATTACAGATAAATTTTCAACTTCTTGTAATAAATCAAAATTTAGAATGTATTGAAAATTACTTGTTTATCTAAGACAAGGGTTCCTAAATAAATTTTGCAAAAGCAATCATTTCATAACAGCTTCAGGCCATCGGCCAATCGCGTGGCAAAACCAGTGTCATGTGACAAACAAAACCCATCAAAACAATCCCTGAATGCAAACAAGTTGAGAACATGCGAGATTAGAAAGATGTCAGCAGTTCTCTTATCCACCTTCCTTTGACAAGCTGCAAGCCCAATTTATAGCGGAACTAAAGATAGCATTTATTTGATTTATTGAGCCTACCAAAAAACAAAATAAACAAATATTTTGCAATTTTTACCGATCTCATTCAGATTGATCTTACATGCAATGCACTGTATTGCATTATATAATGACTATTGTTCACGGGCCAGATTGGATTGTCTGGCAGGCTAAATTTGGCCCGCGGGCCGCCTATTAAGAAACGCTGATCTAAGGCATTGATTAACAATAAATCAGAAAACAAACCTACCATTCCAAAGACCTGCACTACCCAAAATATCATTCTCTCTGATACAGCATGGTGTATAGAAAGGGTCACGTCTCAGGGGGGCAAAAAACACAAAATTCCCAGTTACAAGTGGAGAAATTGCACTGAATTATAGTTTCAATCACACGTTCATTACTGGCATTACTGCTAATTAGGAAATCTCCACTAGTACTGTTGAGGAAATATCCTTCAATCTTTAAGAAATTTCCTTCATTTTCGGGCTATTTTCTTTTGATTTTTACCCCAAAAAAAATCTTCATTTACTGGATTTTTTACTACTGGAATTTTTTACTTCTGATTTTCAGATAATTGCCTTTTAAATATCAGGTAAGTTTCTGCATTTTCAGGACTTCTTTTGTCAATTTTCAGGAAATGGTGCCAAATTTTACCAAAGTCCCAAATAAGTTTACCAAATTTTCATTCAATTTTATTACATTTTTCAATTTCCTAATTTTACCTCCCAACTTGAAAGGATGCATGCAACTGGGAAGCTGAAATCCTCTTGGGGGGGAGGGGAGGGGGGAGGACGAGGGGGGAAGGGGAGGGAGGGGAGGGGAGGAGGAGAGGGAAGGGAGGGGAGGAGGAAGGGGGGGAGGGAGGGGAGGGGAGGGGGAGGGAGAGGAGGGAGGGAGGGGGGAGGGGGGAGGGGAGGAGGGGAGGACGAGGGGAAGGGAGGGGGATGAGAAGGGAGGGGGGAGGGGAGGGAGGGGAGGGGAGGGAGGGGGGAGGGAGGGGAGGGGAGGGGAGGGAGGAGGGGGGGAGGGAGGGAGGGGAGGGGGGAGGGGAGGGGGGAGGGGGGGGGGGGAGGGAGGGGAGGGAGGGAGGGAGGAGGGGGGGAGGAGGGGAGAGGGGAGGAGGGGAGGGGGGGAGAGAGCTTTCTCCCTGATCTCCACCTCTGATAGACAGTAGATACTCATATGCATAAACATTTATATCATTTACAATTACACAGTAAGATTATCGTATATTCATTTTAATATAATGGAATGCATTGCTTACAATGGTAGAATTTACCACAGCCTGTGAGTTCAACCCAAAAATGGATCATGATTCATACATAAAGCCTAAATCATAACAAAGTATTCTCCGCCAACCCAGCCCTAAATATTTCTATTATGTCTCTTATATAAAGTTGTCAGACCGGAAATAATATACACTTGTTTACAAAGTCACAAATCTGACTGAAAATATATGTAGAAATATAATGGGTTACGTAGGCCTACACAAAGCTCACATAATAGTACCAAAGAATATGGAGTTCATGTAAAGTATATCACGGAACTACAGTAATTAATTCAATAATGGTAAATAACTTAGCATATTATAATCATGAATGCTTTAGTATTGCATCATTCATAACAAATAATGGAATGGAATCTCATTTAGTGTGTATTGTTCTAGATGTGTACGTAATGAAACTCTGCTTACACAGTGTATATCTCAAAGGCAAAAGGGTAAATTTTAAAAGGGATAGAGGGGTAAACTTCAGGTGGGGGAGGGATAAACTTCAGGTCAGGGAGGGGTAAACTTCAGGTGGGAGAGGGGTAAACTTCAGGTGGGGAGGGGTAAACTTCAGGTGGGGAGGGATAAACCTAAGGTGGAGGAGGGTAAACTTCAGGTGGGGAGGGGTCAACTTCAGGTGGGGAGGGTCAACTTCAGGTGGGGAAGGGGTAAACTTCAGGTGGGGGAGGGGTAAACTTCAGAAGGGGAAATAAACCTTGGAAGAGTAGATAAACCTTGGTAGGGTATCAACCTCAGAAGGGAGAAAACTTCAGAAGGGGGTAAACTTCAAAAGGGGGTAAACTTCAGAAGATGCACACACCTCTGCAGGGGGTACACTTTAGAAGGGGGTTACTCAGTGGAAAGAGGTATACAGAGAAGTGCCGCCAAAAAGGGCCACAAAATTCTCCTAATGGTATTATCCTCTATTAAAGGATAAGAATCTGAAATTGGTATAAAATGGGCACAAAGTGGCATGTAAGAATAGGTAAAATAGCTAAAAGGAGAAATCAGAATTTAGTTGCAAACATTTGTGATATTGGTACAGAAAGAGTGACTGTATCAAATTCTCTGGTGGTACCGCCCTACAATAAACTATGTAGAGTATAGGCCTACCCAGAGTATCTTCCCCACATCACCGTAATTAAATGATGTATTGTAGAGTACCCAATTCACACACACAGAGTACCCAATTCACACACACAGAGTACCTAATTCATACACACGGAGTACCCAATTCACACACACACAGAGTACCCAATTCACACACACAGAGTACCCAATTCACACACACAGAATTCACACACACAGAGTACCCAATTCACACACACAGAATTCATACACACTGAGTACCCAATTCACACACACACACACACAGAGTACCCAATTCACACACACAAAGTACCCAATTCACACACACAGAGTACCCAATTCACACACACAGAGTACCCAATTCACACACACAGAGTACCCAATTCACACACACAGAGTACCCAATTCACACACACAGAGTACCCAATTCAAAGAGTGTGTAAAAAACGTAACACGTGCAAATTAAGAGCGAGCAATAATACTTTAAAGCTCTAACAAACTTGGAATAAGAAAATTGAAACTTTATGCAAGTTACTCAAGTTTACAATTAACACATAATTACTAACTACAATGTTCAATTTAAAGAACAATGAGCATATGCACGCACAACTGTAACAATATTACAGCGTTTCAGATACAAGTGAACTTGCTTGAAATTTACAAATCAAATCTTTCTAATATTCCCCTCCAAATTGGCAGCAGGTTTGCTTCCAAGTAGCACAACGGCCATCCCCATACACCCAGTGGCGTATTCAATGGGTGCAGGCAGGTAACTTTCTGTATGCAGGCAAAAATCTGTATGTAAAATGTAAATGTAATATGTTATACAATAGGGAAATAACCTATATTTAGGTCAAATATCACCCAAATTTGGTTGCGACTTTGTTCCTACAGTGAACAAAATCTTCAGTTTTCGGTAAATTTCTTTCATTTTTGGAAACTTTTCCTTCATTTTGAAAATTTTTCTTCACTTTTGGGCATTTTCTTTGATTTTCGGGCAATTATCTTCAGGTTTAAGGGCAATTTTCAGCAAATTTTCTTTAATGTTTGGAAAATTGTCTTCAATTTCCTTTATTTTGGGGCAATTTTCTGCAGATATGCATCCATTTTCGGGAATTTATCTTTCGTTTTCAGAAAATGTGAGGCCTAAAAATTTGCAAAACAGTTACACAAATTTCCAATAAATTTACCTAAATTTCCAATTATTTGATCAAATTTTCCAATAAATTTACTACAAGTTTTCTTCATTTAAAATTCCTTAATTCTTATTTGATTCCCACCCAGGGAGGTGAAATCAGATCCCTCCCATGCTTTCTATACACCTCTGGGTACAGTCCTGTTCCGATAATTACAGTTGAATCCCCCATGGCAACGAAAGCTGAATACGCCACTCCTTGCACTGCATATCTATAATGTGTTTTACCACTAGTTTGTAATATGGCCTTTCCCTTATCCCACGCGTCTTTCGTACTCAGGGCCCCCAAAACAGGTTTTACATTTGGGAGGTTTTCTAAATCCATTCAAGCCCTGAGACCAGTGTTATCCAGGGTTTCCATGGCAAAAGCAGGGAGGAGGGGGAAGAACTAATGTTGGCAATTGCCCATTGGTCAAAGAGGGAAAGGCTTATTTGAAAATTATTGGCGGGGAGGGGGGGGAATTTCCCCCGACCCCACTTGTGTTGGGGGCCCTGCTAGTCCAATGACATCACAATTACTGTACAGTGATACTTACCTGATAGATATTAGCTGTCCTCTGTTGTTTGTATACGTTTGTTGTACCATTTGCTTCATTATGAGATTGTAACCTTGGAAACCCATTTTGATTCTTTTGATATCTTCTTGTTTTTGACATCATGAGATATGTGAATTATTCCTTAAGAAAAAAATCATATACTTTGTAGTAATTGCACATTACAAGGATACTCCCAAATGGTCGGTATACAATATCATTTTTCATTCGTGAAGGTAACCTTCCGAAGGCACATTTTCATAAGCTAACAAAATACATACTTCAAATGGTGAAAAAGTAAGATATTAATTTTGAAAGTAAACAAATTTGATTGGACAATAGTTTCAAATTGCTTGAATATAAATTAAGATCCTTTAATGTTAAATATACTGGCACAAACACAAAGATCAAAATTGTTTAAGAATTCACAGAAGAAATTGCCATTCAAAGGCAAGTTAAGATTGTAAAAAATGATGACAAGCTAGGTGCGATTAAAATGTGTCTCTTCATTTTACTCCCCAATAAAAGAAACACCAACGCTTTGTCGCATTCTCCTCCTTTATGTTGAGAGATTGTGTTATAGTTTGAATGAACATCAATTACAGAAAGAAAACTCGCAAATACGAAATCAACGCAAAAATTTGTAGCAGCAAACGTCCACTTTTTTAAGTTGGTGTTGCAAATTTTTTCCCAGTATTCATTAAATAACATTTCATCCACTGAAAACTGTAATTTCAAAGACAATTAACATCCAATGAAAAATATATCAACGTCCTCTTCTTTTCATATACTATCCAATCACAAAGTCTCATTCCACGAACACAAAATTGGCAAAAATTCTTCAATAATGATGACATATGCTTCAACAACTTCAAGGATATAACTAATATTGTAGACTAAAGTCAGGCTTATTTATACGACTACGTACACAGAGGTCTGTTATTTCAATTCAATCACAGCAAATCTTAGTCAACTCAGACAAGACAAAAAACATCCTCATATTAATTCACTTTGGCAGTCCCAACTGAGGGGAAATCAGCGTAGTCTGATTTTCCTTTTAACTAGCATGGCCTGAATATTCCATTAAACCAGCTTCCTGTAGCGTTAGTAAAGTGGCTCTGTTCAGCTTCTACAAAATCTCTGCAGCTATTCCGACAGACTTCAAAAAATAAAATGTTTTGCCTCATTGATTTTTGTGAATAATTCTACACAAGCTAAGGGCCCTGTATTAGCATTGCAATTCCGTCTTGTACTTTGTGTGTTGGTATGTGTTGACAAAACTTTTCACAGGAATACATTTTACGCTGAATTAAAGAGGTACACAGGGGTTTGACACATCTATAAACAGGTAGGATAACTTGAGCTCACTTGGGAGAAAAAAATACTATAAACTATGAAAATAGCCAAAACTTTCATCACACCAGTTAAAAATTGACCATTATACCAGGGAGTTGGCTAACTCCCTAATTATACAACCAACATTGGTTTGGTTTGGTTTGTTGATGTTTAACAGCACCGCGACAGTCAGAGTCAAATGTGCCAAGAGGGTGTTAATAAATAATGGTGTAAGAGTTAGGATAGTGAGGAGATGGAAGGTTTGTAAGGAAAATAAAGGGGAAAAGCTGAATGTGGGAGAAAAATTTAGGTGAAAAAAAAAGAGGGGTGTAAGGTTAGGTGTAGAAAGGAGGAGGGGAGGAGATTATATGTGGCGGAAAAAGTTGTTGTTGCAGAGGAAGTTGATGATGTTTAAGGAAGAATTGTTTTTGAATAGGTTCGAGATTGAGGAGAGTGAGGAGAGAAGATACATTATACAACATTCATTATACAACATTTAAGATTCGTTATACAACATTTTTAATAGGGCCTTATTTTAAGGCAAGTTTTCTTTAAATCTTGTGACACCACAACAAGAATTTCCTGATGTTAACTGATTGTTTTTCAATTCTCCACCAACATTATTTGAATTGAAGCGGTTGAATATGGTGAAGAAGTTATGAATCCCCATAATACCCGCAATAGAAATTTAGCAGGGGGAAAACCGTCTGATCACTTTCCAGAAATTCCAGTGACTGAAATGTAGGACAGAAGTTTAAATAATTACATTACAATTTTTGAGCTCTTTCATAATTTACAACTTTTGCATGCAATAAACATTAAAACTTTGATTAGCCTAAACTCAGAAACTGCTGTTCATGTAATTTGAGCCTTGGTCGTGACCAGTGGCATGGCCAGCATTAAAAAAAGTCAGGGGTCTCACCGAGAAGGTCCTAGACCCCCCTCCCAAGACAAAATGTTCATATTTAGCCTACTTCTGTGAACAATTTTTTTTAATTTAAAAAAAAAAGAAAAAAAAGATTTATCCAATTTTTGGAAATTTACACCCCCTCCTCCCCATTCCACGGCTATGCCACTGGTCATGACACAACCGATTTGACATGCACTTTACAAAAAATTATTTTACTTCGTCAAATAGGCCCAGAGCAGTGATCCTGGTATCATATGTAAGAGCTCGAATAGTTCTTTCAAAAAATGTAACTTTTTGATCGGGGTTATGTTTTAGATTTTTGAAAAAAGATGGGTTGAAAATGAGAAAATTCTAAAAGTGTACAAAATGTAACGAAATGTGTTTTTTTTTTTTTGAGACTTACTTGCCAATACTTCCAGACCTTGCTTTTCCCTGAAAAGCCGTCAGGAACTTACAAAGACATCAATGCATCCAATTCCAGTCGAATTTTGACTGCCCCTATCATCAGTATTTTGTTTTGGCAAAAGTGAAAAAATATCATGATTTTTAACCTTTTTGAGACCAAAAGGTAGAAAAAATCGAAGTTTCTAAAACCAATACAACTCCCCTATGCGAAATATACCGTTAGAATTGCCAATTCACATACTTTTGATTGAAATTAAAAAGGGCAACTACCCCCCTATTGATGCCGATATTTAAGTATAAAAACAAACCCACACACTACATCATCACAGTGTAGTACAGAGGTTAGTGTTCATGAAGTTCATGTGGATGCCCCAGGTTCAGTTACCACACTGGATGCGCAGCATTGTTTTTTACAAGTAATTATTACAGCTGTGATTTTTTTTTTTTTTTTTGTGCAAGTTTTGTTTTCAGAAAAATACTTAGACTGGTATCATTGGAAAGGAAATTTCACAATCAATTTATATATGTAAAAATCCTCCATTTTCATTATTCACAAGAAAATTCTATTTTTTCTATATAATTTCTATATAATAAATATATTCATTATTCACAAGCCAAAATAATTGGCCTAATTTAACATAAAATTTGCAAATTTGCATAGTTTGCAAATCTGCATATTTATGTCAATATTTTCTTTATTTTAACTTTTTTTATTGAAAAGTTTATTGCCTTAGTATGCACATAAACCAATTAGAAGTGATATAAAACAAATAAAAAGTTATGAAAATTAATTTTGACAAAAAAGTTTTAACAAATTTCAGTCAAGTTTGGACCCCCTGTGACTTTAACCATTAAAGACTAACTCTGTCTATTCTGTTCAGAATTTCAAGCTCTTTCTAATGCACATAAAATCACTACCTGTCCATATCAAGGTTGTATGTTGGCTTTTTAGCAGCCAAATTGAGAAAACTGGCCTTTTTGGTTGGCCACAAAAAATATTATTTGGCTTTTTTGATATTGAATATAATAATTTGACTTTTTAGTTGGTTTTGTGGCTATTCAGAGACTTGTTTGTCTGTAAAATATATTTGCCTTAATTCTGGCATTTTATCAAAGCCTTTGCTGGAGAATAAAAGGCAAGTTAAAATCATTTTCTGATGACGTTTAGACCACGTGATATTTTGCATGTGTTCCCCAGAAATCATAATGACATTGCTTTGCTTGTCATTACATTTCATTTCTCCCCCTCCCCACTCCCAGAGAATCCCCAGGATTCGCCAGTAGTCGATACCATTTAAAATTTGAAATTTTCTTGAATTGATTACATGTTGGCTTTTGTGGTATCTTAATCACAGGATTAGTTTAGGGTTCAAGCAAGTCCATCTTATATGAAAGAGGACTTCAAGCGAAACAAAATGGTGAAGAAACCATTCAAAAATCAGTTAAGGAGATATTCAAGTTTCAATATTCAAAGCTCTGTCTTATCTATGTAGAAATGACTGATGTAGTAAGTCTACTATGGAAGGTTGGTGCCCTTATCCTCACATTCACAATTAACAATTGTTTATGTATTTTAAAGAAATATTTTTAAGCTTTTTTTCCTATTTCAATTATTTTCCTTCAAACTTTTTTCGGGTGGTAAATTATAATCATCCTTACAAGATTCTGTTTTACTACTCTACTGACGCATCCAATGGTTTTCAGCCACAAAATCAAAGGACAAAATATGATAGAATACATCAAGACTTTGAAGAATCTGAGGCAGTGACATCACAGCTAGTCTGATTTCAGTCTTTTCTACACAAATGATTCCGAACTTCAAACTTAAATATCTCCTTAACGGAATAAGATTTTTGAATGCTTTTTTCACTACTTTGTTTCCGTTCAAGACATCTTTCATATATGACTGACTCACTTCACCCCAGAAGTAATCCTTAATGTAATAAGATATTTGAATGCTTTCTTCACTACTTTGTTTCTTTTCGAGACCTCTTTCATATAAGATTAAACATGCTTGACCACTGAACTAATCCTTAACGCAATAAGATATTTGAATGCTTTCTTCACCATTTTGTTTTGCTTAAAGTCTTCTATCAAATAAGATAAACTTGC
This sequence comes from Chiridota heheva, assembly GCA_020152595.1. Classification (NCBI taxonomy): domain Eukaryota; kingdom Metazoa; phylum Echinodermata; class Holothuroidea; order Apodida; family Chiridotidae; genus Chiridota; species Chiridota heheva. The sequence continues at coordinate 249,857 of JAIGNY010002236.1, forward strand.
TTGACCACTGAAATAATCCTTTAATTTTTTCAAGCTAATTTGGCTTACCTTTTTGCGCTTGGGGCAATCTACCAAGCCTGGTTCACATACTACACCTTTAAGACTCTGAGAAGATTAATGTGTCTAATCAATCAACGCAGTTTACTAGCACTGACAGGTGACATGTCTGCTTCTCATAACATAAAATGAAAACGACGCAACTTACATCAGAGCCACAACTTGACATGACACATCGAAGATAAAATTTAAAAGCCAGTGGATGATAGAGCAAGTTATTTGAGAATCAAGAAGGATCAGGGGCCAGATATTGTCTCTGAGATGGGTTCCAAATTCAACGATCATCCAGGTACATAAATTGTTCTCACCTGGCAGGTTAAATAGTTAAGATATCACCCGCAAGACTAAGGGAGGCCCTACCATGCATATCCTTAACAGTATTTCATCTGTAAGATATGAGATAAGGCTTACACTGTGATTGTTTGCATCAGATAGTGGCACAGCCAGGGATTGGTTCACTGAAGGGACCTGCCCCCCTTCCCCCCCCCCCTCAAATAAAAAATGAAGTCTGTACCCACATGTTGTAAAGTAGTATAAATGGCTTTAAAGTTTGCATTATGATAAGAAGAAAAAATGGCCCCCAATAAAAATTTCAGTTGCCCCTCAAACAATTTGCTATGCCAATTCCGTTGGACAAAAGAATCTACAGGATAATCAAGTGGTCAATCAATAAGCTTGTGTAATACAGGCAAATAAAAAAGAATTAATGGTGAAGAATACACATCTAAAGTTTCTATAAATATATTTCTTTCACAAATCTGATTAATCTTTAAACCCGAATATCTCCTTCACGGAATTATATTTTTCTTTGCTTCCAATAGTTACTGTTCCAGATATCGTCCTTTTTCATATGATAAGAGCATGGGTGGTTCAGGGGAGTGCTTTCCCCCTCCCAAAGAGCATGGGTGGTTCACCGAGGGGGAGTGCTTTCCCCCTCCCAAAGGGCATGGGTAGTTCACCGAGGGGGAGTGCTTTCCACCTCCCAAAGAGCATGAGTGGTTCACCGAGGGGAAGTGCTTTCCCCCTCCCAAAGAGCATGGGTGGTTTACCGAGGGGGAGTGCTTTCCCCCTCCCAAAGAGCATGGGTGGTTCACCGAGGGGGAGTGCTCTCCCTCTCCCAAAGAGCATGGGTGGTTCACCAAGGGGGAGTGCTTTCCCCCTCCCAAAGAGCATGGGTGGCTTACCAAGGGTTGTGCTTGCCCCCTCCCAAAGAGCATGGGTGGCTTACCAAGGGGTGTGCTTGCCCCCTCCTAAAGAGCATGGGTGGCTCACCAAGGGGTGTGCTTGCCCCCTCCCAAAGAGCATGGGTGGCTTACCAAGTTTGTTTGTTTGATGAGGTCTTAACGGCACCACGACAACGAAGGTCAAATTGTGCCTGAGAGGTCAGATCATTTTAGAGGTAGTAAGGAAAGAGACCAGGGGAAGAATGAGAGAAATTCAAGAACAAAAGCCAGAAAGCTGTGATCGAGAGAGGAGGTGCATGGGTAAAACTAAAAACAGAGTAGAGAGGGGGTGGAAGAGGAGGATTAAATATGGTTGTAGAGGGATGCATGCTGAAGGAAGGAGACTATTTTATCTGGAGGATTTTTTTGGAAGAACTCAGCAATTGAGTTGTGGGGAGCGAGAGAAGCTCTGGGAAGGTTGTACAGGGGCAAGCAAGGAGAACGTGTTGGATTGTAAGGATGCAGTGGCAATTGTTACAGAGGGGTTGGGGGAACCAATAAGGAGGTGGGAGTGAGTGAGGTGGGTGTGACCAATTCTAAGGCGGGTAATATGAGCGTTGTCAATACGAGAAAGGTTGTTGATGGTGGATTTGATCGGGATTGTGGGCTGGATAACATGGAGTTTGTTATCAATTTGGAAGTTCCATAAGGTTTGCCAGCGGTCACGAACAAGAGAAGCGATAAGCGGTTTGATGTCAGAGAGGGTTTTGGGAAAAGGGAAGGGAGGAGGTTGAGGGCAAGCTTAGCGGCTGTATCAGCCCTGTCATTGCCAGGGATGCCAACATGGCTGGGTATCCAGAAGAAAAGAACACTTTTCCTGCAGAGGGTGGGAGAAAAGAGTTTCCGGAGGAGGAGGTGGCAGGTGAGGTTATCCCATTTAAGATTGAGTAATGAAGTAAGAACAGCCTTTGAGTCAGAGAAAATGGCAAAGTGACTAAGAGGAGAGTACTCAATAAAGTTGAGGGCGAGGAGAATGGCCTTAGCCTCGGCTGAAAAGATGGATGAGTGGTCAGGAAGTCTGCTACTGAGGGTGATGTCTTGGATGATGGCAGCAGCAGCTGTCTTGTTGCCTTCCTTGGAGCCATCAGTATAGATAGAGGTGTAATTTGAGAGTTGGTCTTTGATTTGGTTGTGGAGATTGATGAAGAGATTAGGGTGAGTTTGAGTTTTGTTATAAGTGGAGGTCTAGGTGGACAGAAGGAAGGGGGTGGCCCAAGGCGGAAAAGTGGGCCAGGAATAGGTGCCGAGTGGCGGGGTTGATGCCAAGTTGAAAGAGGTCTGATTTAATGCGTAAGCTGAAGGGGGCGATAGGGTTTTAGTCCTATCAAAGAGGGAGGAGAAATTGGGGTACCTAATGAGGTTGTAAACAGGGTTCTGAGTGTTGGTGAGGACTCTAAAAGCATAGGAGAGGCTAAGCTTTTTTACATCTAAGTAGAAAGGGGGTTCGTTGGCTTCAACATGAAGGCTAGTGATTGGGGAGGTCCTGTAGGCTCCTAGACAAAAGCCTGAGGGCTTCATTTTGGATGGTGTTAATGTGGTTGAGGTATGAGTTGTGAGCGACACAGTAAACAATATTGCCATAGTCAAGCTTGGCACGAATGGTGAGCCTGAAAATTTTGAGGAGAGCATAGCGGTTCGCTCCCAAGTAGTGTTGGAGAGCAGTCGGAGGATGTTGAGGAGCTATTGCATTTTAGTTTCAGGTTGGTGATGTGTGGCTTGTAGGTGAGCTTGGGGTCTAGAGTTAGACCAAGGAACTTTGTGTTTTCAACTTTAGGGATGCGATTCCCATTGAGCACAAAGTTCGGGTTGGGGTGGAGGTTGTTGAAATGACAAAAGTGCATGCAGACTGTCGAAAGAGGTGTGCTTTTCCCCTTCCAAAGAGCATGGGTGGCTCACCAAGGGGTGTGCTTGCCCCCTCCCAAAGAGCATGGGTGGCTCACCAAGGGGTGTGCTTTCCCCCTCCCCAAAAACATGGGTGGCTCACCAAGGGGAGTGCTTGTCCCCTCCCACAGAAATGCTGATCATTGTTTTATTTGTATTCAATTATATGTATAATTAAAAACACTTCTTTTTCCTGTCATATGTTTTGCACCTCCAATTAAATCTCTTACAGCCGCCTATGAACAATTATGCAATAAACTGAAAGATCAATTATATGCTTTCTGTACTTTTTTCATTTATATCCTGGTTGCATGCACTTTTGCACTTTTTGAGGAAATGTTCCAAAATTGGGATAATCTTTGTTTTTTATATACTTGTTTTGTTTATAAAAAACAAAATTTCTCTCAGAGGTGGGCTAAATTTTAACACTTGTTATAGCCATGGGGGGGTGGGATGTCCACCCCCCTCCCCCTCCCCCTCCCAGCCCCACACACAAACATACACTTTTTAAGGAAATGTTCCAAAATTGGAATGATCTTTGTTTTTTGGATATATGTTTGGTTTTTAAAAAACAAAATTTACCTCAGAAGTTGGCTAAATCTTGGGAGGGGGGTCTAGGATTTTTCAAATCCCCTCACTTTTCTAATGCTGGCTATGCCACTGGTTGCATGCATGCACTCATGTTGTTGCATATAAGGTTGGATGTAGCCTGGGTGTACTTTTCAACAAAATTCAGGCAAAATTATGCTTGGGCTAGTGTCAGTAACTTAACATTTTCAGACAATTTCCATTTGCCTCCTCAAACAAAATTGGGCTCCTATGCCTAATGACATGAACGTGTTTTCCACATTCATGAACATTAGACCCCTTAAAATATACAAGAACTGCACCCTTTAAAAAAAGTTGTTGTAGCATTAAAAAAAATTGTATAGATAATAATAAAGAAAGCAGTGGCGTGTCTAAGGAGGGGGGAGGCTTAGCCCCTAAAAACATTACAGCCAGCACGCCCCTCCTCGTCCACCAAAAAATTATAATGAAATCTTAATTTTAAGGAAATCTTCGTCAATTTTAGGGAAATCTTTTTGGGGGAAATTTTCGTCATTTTCATGATATTTGTAATTTTCGGGACATTTTCTTTAAAATCCAGGAAAATTCTTCTCTTTTCAGGAAAGCAAATTTTCAGGAACTGATGCAAAAATCGAACAAAATTTCCAATAAATGTATGCATATTGTTTAATGTTAATAATTTCACATCACTTTGCCATCAAAATAAAGCATGCTTTTTTTTTTCTTTTGGGGAGAGGAACTTAAGCCCCTCAAAAACAAAAAGCTAGACCAGCCTCTTACAGAAAGAGAACAAAGTAATGTACATTTTAATTATTTCATTCATTATAAAATAGAATAGATACAATAAATAAAGACAAAAACAATCTGCAACTTGGTTCTCCTGAAATAAATTCTACCCATGCCGAATTTGACAGGTTGCAAGATAACAGTGTGTACGTGATGGACGCTAACAATTTCTTAACTTTGCTATTGAAGTTTCAGAGCCACATCTGGTGCTGTCAACATTCTCACCGTAGTATACGCTATATCCACTCTACATAGCTGCTATACAAGTAGGCCTCCAGCATGTAGCGCCTACTGAGTGAGAGGTGTTTATCTCACTACATCTGGGTAAGACTAGCCTTGTTCATTTCAAATTTCAAATAATATTATTCTCCTACACTATCTCTTTGTGACCCTTCCCAAAATATTTTGGGTAAAAATATTTTCTTTATGTTTCTGAAACAGTAAAAATGTCAAAATCTTACCAATCTTCATTTCACTTTTTAGACCTGGCTTTTAAAATATCGGATTGGCACCAGAATTTTCGTCTACATTTCTTAACGTTGCCAATTTACACGATGAATTAATATGAAGTCCATATGCTCTTCATTTAATAAAATATTAATCATAATTTCCCATTAAAGGATGGTGGATTTTTGATTATGAAGTTTATAATACTAGCCCTGTCATGTCCGGAGGGCCACGAAAGAAAATACCTTAGATGAAACTCTAAAGAAGGAGAGTGCATGGAGCATTCCAACAGCTTTTGCATATATGTGGGTGGTATTTGTTTATTTTGGAATGACCTACAGGTAACATTTCACAATTGACTCTACAGTACCTCCATGGCTATACCATGGTGGTAGATCTCTTCTACCTCCATGGCTATACCATGGGGTAAATCTCTTCTACCTCCATGGCTATATCATGGCAGTAGATCTCTTCTACCTACATGGCTATACCATGGTGGTAGATCTCTTCTCCCTCCATGGCTATACCATGGAGGTAGATCTCTTCTGCCTCCATGGCTATACCATGAAGGTAGATCTCTTCTACCTCCTTGGCTATACCATGGAGGTAGATCTCTTCTACCTCCATGGCTATAACCATGGTGGTAAATCTCTTCTCCCTCCATGGCTATACCATGGAGGTAGGTACCATGGAGGTAGATCTCTTCTACCTCCATGGCTATACCATGGAGGTAGGTACCATGGAGGTAGATCTCTTCTACCTCCATGGCTATACCATGGAGGTAGATATCTTCTACCTCAATGGCTATACACAGCTTAAAAACTCTAGGCCCTCATTTTCAATTAAACTGTTAATCCTGGCCTACACAGAGTGCAAATCTTTTTCCATGAAAGAGGGATTTGTAATTTTCACAAACTATTGCTGTTTGGATTAATAGAGGGGACTATATCAGTTTAGTTTAAGATCAAGTCAAGCATCTGCTAGACGAGGAGAGCTCCTAGCTGCACCATGAGGAACACCAATTGAAGCATGCAGTAATACTCAGTAATAAGCATGAGTGACTCGATAGGGGCAAAATAGGGTCCCCCCCCCTCATGATTTGCTAACCATTTTTCTTGTAATATAGAATACACAAATATTTGCAGTATATGTAGAATCAAAAGGATCTCCATTACCCCCATGCATAAATTGCCTGAATTTTGTTTGTACTGTAAGTGTGCACACAGTGAACTCACACCATAGTTGTCATTCTGCTTCCTGTCTCTGATTGAATTCTGCCCCCACCCCAACCCAAATCTGAAAAAAGTGAATGAATGTCAAGTTTAGATAATGTTTGTTTGATGAGGTCTTAACGGCACCACGACAACGAAGGTCAAATTGTGCCTGAGAGGTCAGATCATTTTAGAGGTAGTAAGGAAAGAGACCAGGGGGAGAATGAGAGAAATTCAAGAACAAAAGCCAGAAAGCTGTGATCGAGAGAGGAGGTGCATGGGTAAAACAAAAACAAAGTAGAGAGGGGGTGGAAGAGGAGAATTAAATATGGTTGTAGAGGGATGCATGCTGAAGGAAGGAGATTATTTTATCTGGAGGATTTTTCTGGAAGAACTCAGCAATTGAGTTCTGGGGAGCGAGGGATGCTCTGGGAAGGTTGTACAGGGGGCAAGCAAGGAGAACGTGTTGGATTGTGAGGATGCAGTGGCAATTGTTACAGAGGGGTTAGGGGGTACCAATAAGGAGGTGGGAGTTAGTGAGGTGGGTGTGACCAATTCTAAGACGGGTAATATGAACATTGTCGATATGAGAAAGGTTGTTGATGGTGGATTTGATCGGGATTGTGGGCTGGATGACATGGAGTTTGTTATCAATTTGGAAGTTCCATAAGGTTTGCCAGCGGTCACGAACAAGAGAAGCGATAAGCGGTTTGATGTCAGAGAGGGTTTTGGGAAAAGGGGATGGGAGGAGGTTAAGGGCAAGCTTAGCGGCTGTATCAGCCCTGTCATTGCCAGGGATGCCAACATAAATAAATGTCAAACTTTGTTCCTTGCAGCTCAGTCTCTTTGTCCTCTATTCTGCATGATACTTATCCTTTCCTCTTTCAAAGGTACAGAGAAATGACAGCAATATTTTGCTCATTTTACAGCACTAAGACAATCACAAAAATTCTCAAAACAAAATGATCTTGCATTCCTCCCAGCCTTGAACTTAAATTGCCACCGTGATTACTTTGTATGAAATGAATGTTAAAGCAGATTTGTTCCATTTGTCACATGCCCAAATGCTACAAATTTTATATAACGTAACCTCATTAAAAACAATTTACATTTATGGCAAGAAAATTCTATACAATAGATGTAGAATAATTAAAAGTGATGTTGCAGTTGTCCTAGATAAAAGAGAGATTGGAATCAGACTAAACATATTAGGAAACTAAAGGATGATATTAAGAAGAAAGTAAATTTTAGCCATCGAGAATTTATTGTACATATTATTTTTCAAGTGTTGTGCTTTGTTTTTGAATAGTGGGGAGTGAGTTTAATAATAAATGAAGGGCACTGGATATTTTGAAGATGTACATACTTTTAGTAGCTTGAGTACAATAGCTTGCTTTTAGTATTATTAAGTCTTTAAAGTTATATTCACGTGTAGAGGTATTAATTGCATTAAAGGATAGTTCAGTGGTCAAGCATGTCCATCTTATATGAAAAAGGACTACAAAAGAAACAAAATGGTAAAAAAAGCATTCAAAAATCTTATTCCCTTAACGATTAGTTCAGTGGTCGACGAGTGAACACACAATTACAATGACGGGGTCGTCGCCTGCATATTCGGTTATGATAGTAACAATGCTATCACGAGACGCTTAATACGACCCGGACAAGAACACAGGTACGCTTACGGACAGACATAACATCGATAACCAAGTCAATGTCCACGGCCTTTGATAACCAGTTGTGGTACACTAGCGTGTCTACCCAACCCAGGCTTGAACCAGGGCCTCGTGGTCTGTAGACGTGTATGATAACCGCTACACCACAGTAGGTAGATAATTCAGTGGTCAAACATGTTCATCTTATATGAAAGAGGACTTTCAAAAGAAACAAAATGCAGAAGAAAGCATTCAAAAATCTTATTCTGTTAAGGAGATATTCAAGTTTAAAGTTTAGTATCATTTGTGTAGAAATGACTAAAATCAGATTAATTGTGATGTCATAGCCTCAGATTCCTCAAAGTCTTTATGTATTCTATCATATTTTGTCCGGCAATTTTGTGCTTAAAAACCATGGGATATGCCGAAAAAGTAGTAAGACTGAATCAAGGAAGGGTATTTATAATATACCACCTGAAGAAATTTTGAGGATAAATAATTCAAATAGTGAAAGAATTGAATAAACTTTCTTTCAAAATACATAAAGACTTAAAGGAATCTGAGGCTGTGACATCACAAGTAGTCTGATTTTAGTCGTTTCTACAAAAATGATACCAAATTTTTAAGTTGTATATCTCCTTAACGGAATAAGATTTTGCAATGTTTTTTTCACCATTTTTTTTTTTTTGAAGTCCTCTTTCATATAAGATGGATATGTTTGACCACTGAACTAATTCTTTAAAATGTGCAGCTAAAAACTTTAAGTGAACATCTAAGTGTCCTCCGAAAACCTTCTTACCAAGTTGTCAAACAAGCTAACTATTGATGCAACACAGCTAACAATCAAATTTGAAGGCTGGATTATGGACTTGGTAAGTTTGAATCTTTGTTGACAGACAAACAAAAGTAAATAAAGCAACTACCTTCAATGTCTGGTGGAATGAGATAAGCAGTACGTACCACTGAGGTAGCATAATGTGTAATATGAACACAATGTATATGTTAGTGGTCAAGGAGCTCAGCATGCTTAAGATTCATGGTGTGGGAGGCTTTAAGTTGGAGGGGGGAAAATGATTGGGGGAGGGGCAAAATGAAAACATTTTTTTCAATAAACATATAATTCAATACAAACAATGATTAGCAATGATCTTTGGGTGGTGGTGGGGGGGGCAAGTGTACCCTTTTCTCCTATGGCAAGCTGCCCATACTTCAGGGTTCAGCTCACTGCAAGCTCACCACGAGTTTAACAAGGAGCCTTTAAGAGCCCACACAAGTTTCCCTGAGCTAATGATGAGCTAGTCAAAAGATTCATATATCGTCATGTCTCCCTATGTCCATTAAGCAAGCATGCATGCTCATCATGTTTCAGAAAGGACAACACAAGAAACAACAGGACAAAGAACTTAATGAGTGTTAGCCACATGACAATTTCAAACTGCAATTTGATATTATAAACTGGGTACCTGTGTTTTTGTACTGTTAGACAGTACAGTGCTGTCAAGGGTACCTGTGTTCCTGTACTGTTAGACAGTGCAGTGCTGTCAAGACTAGGCAGAAGGGGCAAGTTTCTTGGGGCCCAGCTCGAGGGGAGGGGGGTCTACCCCCAAAGGTATCTGAGTATACATTTTGGGTGGACCCAAAAAGTCAAATGACCATAGAAAACAAATCTGAGTATACATTTTGGGTGGACCCAAAAAGTCAAATGACCATAGAAAACAATAACGATGGGCAAAAATCAGCAAAAACCTATGATTGATAGTGGGAAAAAAAATTAAAAAGCTAAAAACCCATTTTTTTGCCCTTCAGAATTTTTCGAGATATAAGGGGTACCAAAATTTTTAGTTTGCCCTGGTGCCTTGTGATTCTCACGGCGGTCTTGCTGTTGGAAGCTTTGTGTGGCGCCGTATGCACTTCAGTAGAATTGTATCATTATTATAATCAGCAGAGTGTGATATGATCCTTTATCATTTCCTTCACCATTCTGTTACTACTGTTGTCCTCAAATCTCACACGACTGACCAGTAGTCCTATTGTTGTTATCTCACACGACTGACCAGTAGTACAATTGTTGTTATCTCACACGACTGACCAGTAGTCCTATTGTTGTTATCTCACACGACTGACCAGTAGTCCTATTGTTGTTATCTCACACGAATGATCAGTAGTCCTATTGTTGTTATTTCACACGACTGACCAGTAGTCCTATTGTTGTTATCTCACACGACTGACCAGTAGTCCTATTGCTGTTATCTCACACGACTGACCAGTAGTCCTATTGTTGTTATCTCACACGAATGATCAGTAGTCCTATTGTTGTTATTTCACACGACTGACCAGTAGTCCTATTGTTGTTATCTCACACGACTGACCAGTAGTCCTATTGCTGTTATCTCCCACGACTGACCAGTAGTCCTATTGTTGTTACCTCACACGACTGACCAGTAGTCCTAGTGTTGTTATCTCACACGACTGACCAGTAGTCCTATTGTTGTTATCTCACACGACTGACCAGTGGTCCTATTGTTGTTATCTCACACGACTGACCAGTAGTCTATTGTTGTTACCTCACACGACTGACCAGTAGTCCTATTGTTGTTATCTCACATGAATGACCAGTAGTCCAATTGTTGTTATCTCACACCACTGACCAATAGTCCTATTGTTGTTATCTCACACGACTGACCAGTAGTCCTATTGTTGTTATCTCACACGACTGACCAGTAGTCCTATTCTGGTTATCTCACACGACTGACCAGTAGTCCTATTGTTGTTATCTCACACGACTGACCAGTAGTCCTATTGTTGTAGTGGATTATGGACTTAGCTTTATTGACACACAAACAGCTGCAAATATACACAACTACTATTATACAATATCTCACAATATACTCAGCTCAACTGAAAATGTGAACCGTGTGGAATGTGGCAGTTTATTTTGAGCAGGTGTTTATTCTGGAAAATTTTTCGGAAAGGGAGAAAGGATGATTGTAAGGTAATAAGTTACCTCCTCATCAATATCTACAAATTATTTTCAGAATAACCACAGAATTGTAACTAAGGGGCATAGGGAATGGTCACCTCTCAGGAGGGGCAAAAAATAACAAATTTCTTAGCCTCAAGTGAAAAAATTGCACTGTTACTTTAAATGAAGTGTCCATCAAATGTTGCTGCTAATTAGGAGATCCCATTTAATTTTCTGGATAACTTCCTTCCTTTTCAGTTAATTTTTCTTCAATTTTGGAAAAATTTGGAAGTTTTGGGAAATTTAGGAAAAAAATTGGAACTTTGGGCAGTTTTAAGAAAATTTAGGCTAATTTTCGGGATTTTTGGCTATTTTACAGTAAATTTAACCAAATATCCAATTTTACGCTAATAATTTCACCTCTCAGCTGGGAAGAAAGCATGCAATTGGAGGTAGGGGAGTTCCCCCCTCCCCTCTCCCGCCCATCCCCCACTTCCTACACCTCTGGTTAGGTAAATTAGCTCAAATTTGGTAGGTGTTAAATGTGATTAAAGTGAGCCAAAATGCAAAGGGTTTAATTGAGTGATGTAACAGAACTAAGTTACCTTAATGCAGTAACTAAGGGCTCTTCAATGAAATACAGAGTTATTAATCTTAAAGGACACATAAAGTCTGACATAATCCTTAATTATTATGACTGAGAAATAAAACTAACAAATATTCTGACCAAATCTCATACTGTACCTTCCCAGGAAATCTAACCGATTTTTGTAATTATTAAAATCTTTAATGCTACTACTATGCTACTATGAGAGCCGGCATTTTGATTTAAAAACATGCAGGAAATGATGTCATCAGCCCAACAGGATGTTGGAATGCTTTGTATTTCTTTGTACCTCAAATTTTGAAGCTCATAAAAAAGTATTTTTGTTTTGTATGGGTCAAAGAGATTTTGTGTACACATGGAATTATCAAAATATGCTTTAAAAATTTGTGTCACATCATTTTGCAATAAAAAGTTAAATTAAGTTTTAAATTTAGAAATACATTGTAATCCTTATATTGGGGAAATGATGTCATAATGCACAAGTTTTCAAAACAGATTTAAACAATTCAATAAATTGATGTTCAGCCCCCAGAAGAAGATAATAATCCTTCCTAGGCCTATGGTTAGAGCCCTGGTTTAGTAGCTTGTAATAAAAAATAAAAATGACAGAAATAGGAAAGAATGTCTTGCATTTTGTAAATAATATATTCAGGATTGAAGTCATCCTTCCGATAGGGGGTCAACTGGAACTATTGAAAAAATGATATGGCCAAATATATTGCCAAAATGTTTTTCAAATAACAGTCAATTACACTTGTTCGGAAGTTAATTTGACAAAAGAGCAAAACAAAAGGACCATTGCCTAAAAATCTTGAAGTTTAACGTTTACTCTACCACGCGGCAATAATATCGCCGTTTTGAAACTACCTTTTTCTAAACATAAAATCAAGACCTTACCAAAATCCTATAGGGGTGCAAATAGTTTTATTACAAAGATGTCGGAAAGATCTTTCATAAAATTGTATTTTTGTGGGGGGTCTATACAAACTAATAAAAAATCGGTAAGTTTTGTTCAAACATTCAGGAATTTAACTTTTTCTTTAAAATGTCCCAAAAAATGCATATTTTTAAAAATTTTTACAAAAATGCCTAGAAAATAAATTTACATATTTTCTTTTTATATATAATATGTAGACAAGTCATATTGTCCAAATGTAATCAAATTTTGCTCATATTACCTGGTTATAATTTTCAAATTATTGTAAAGTATGTAATTTTGTGATTTTTGGTAATTTTTTGACCCTTTTTGTTAAAAAATTGTGTGGTCCACTCCTACATCGTAATGAAAAGTTTCAAACACCATTCTGTAGTGAAAACAATGTGCTTGCACATGAATTGCTGCAATAAAAGACACACCCCCTCGATCGTTGCTAAAACGTTTTATAGCTATGTCACTCGAGTTATTTTTTGTTTTTTTTGACATATACGTTGAAACGACAGAAGAATGTGTATCCCGAATCTTGTTTGAAAGTGAAACTGAGGATTAGGAATACTAGAAGGCTATTGCTAGTGATGGAGATGTTTTAGTACCTGGACACAACCCAGATGAGGCCTAAAGATAATCAGAACCAGAAATGATTTGTTCAAATTTCTAAAATCGCAAGTGCATTTTTCAAACTTCATGCTTACTAACGTTACTCTTTAGGCTTAACGTTGGGCATAGCTAACGTTCGTTCCGATCCATTCAAAATTAAACAAAAACAGTGTAATTTAGCTGGGATTATTTACTTGTAAGGATTATAAACAAGTAAATGGGTTACTAAAATCTGATATAATTAACATGATATGTCTTAAGTATAGTAATTTTGGATGAGACTTTACAGATCAATCTATAATTTGTAGTGCAACAGTGCCCATATACCTATTTCGCAAATTCTCGATTCCATGTTGTGAGGTTGTGGTGCAATGAAGTAGGATTACAATTTTAAGGGGAAAGGGTCCCATGTTGTTGGAAAGGGACACATGTTGGGGCAAAAGACCCATGGTGGGGGCCAAGCAGTCTCATGGTGGGGGCCAAGCTGTCCCATGTAGGGGGAAATTACTTTCTTTGAAGCAATTTGGATCCTGGAAGAGGGCCATATTTTTGGGGGGAATGCATTACCCCATGTCCCCCCCTCCCAATAAAAATAAGCCAGAACCCCCACCCCAACTCCTGTATTTCCTTGGAAACAGTTGATATTGTATTTCTCTTAAGGATTTTCTAGTATTTGGACACATTTGTTGACATTTCATATGCGGTACCAACTGTCACTGAACGATACCAAGTTTGGCAACGTCAACATGATTACTGATGCTTTTAACCATTTTTGAGTACCTTTTCACCAAGAATTCCTATAGGATTCAACAAAATTAATTTTCTACAAGACTTTCAGTATATCCTGAATAAATATAAGTATTTTCAAAGCTTCTAATGGCTGAAATTGGCTCATAAACTGAAAATTTGAAGCCTGTGCATAATAAATGAGGTAAATTAGCTAATTTGCATAATATTTTGTATTGAAATATTGGTGTAAACATTTCCTGTTTATATTATATTAGTTTTGTGCATCATAGAAAGGAACAATGCATGTTTATAGAAAAGTATAGTGCCAAATCCAATCAGATAGATCATTGGCAAAATCAGAGGTCAATAATTCAAAACAATTAAAAGGTCAAAAAATCAAGAGTACTATTAAATGAAAGGTCCTTCTTTCAACAATTCATAAATTCTATCAATGATCTTTTTTTATTTAGCCACAAGAAAGCAGAATATCACAAAGATAGCAGTTTTAGGACATCTAATAATCTAAATTAATTACCTCACATAAATTTGCATACTTGACCAAAGAATTATGCAAACCAACATAAAGTTCAAAGTCTTAGCTTTCATATAACATAAACTTATTACAGTAGAAAATAAAAATAAATTTGTGAAAAAGCCCCCTTTCCAAAATGTTTCCTAAAACAACACTTGTAATCTCAAATGCTCTGGTAGAGTAAGAATTAAGCATATTTTCTGGACCTTTTCACCTCATTAACAATCATTTTTTTCTTACTTTTGTTTTGTTGCAAGGAAGAGAAATAGTACTCAGCCCAAAATTTGGACCTTTTTGCCATATTTTCTGGACCATTGTTCCTTATTTTAATTTTTGAGGGGTGATATGAGCCCATGGACCCACCCTCCACCTACACTTCCCTGACCATACACCAATGGTAATTCGTTAAATTCTTGGAGATATCGCATCTGAAATTTTACTGAGCAAAAAAATAAAAATCTTTTGTGGACCAGCTACCCTATTCTATATGTTTCATTAACCAACCATGCACCCCCTCCCCCTCCCTCCCCACACACACACCAATGCTACTTACTTTGGTTTCTCTGAGTGGAGCTATCTCATCATGCTCTTCCTCTGGAAAGATGTCCCTCACGTCTTTCTTCTTGTTGTCGTCAGCAATCTTCTTACTCCTAACAGCCTCATTCAGTTTCTGCACCCGCTTCTTCACGGTTGCTGCTTGAGATTTTGTCAGCGTTGAGGTAGCATCTTCTAACAAAGCCTCATCAAATTCCTGGCCCTCTGTTGGATCAAAGATTTACAGGAATGGTTTTAAGTTCAGGGGTCAGATATCAAGCGTGTAGCCATCCTATTGAATTAGAGGAGGATCGACGAATGACAACATTCTTTAGCAAAATCTGGAACTTTTTACCTTTTGGGAAGCAATTGGGAGAGGGAGGGGTCAAAAATTACCAATACAGGAACAACCTTTTTAA
>JAIGNY010002236.1:275000-357500 GCA_020152595.1 Chiridota heheva
GATCAAATCAAACAATCTTTTTGTTTGCTTTAGTACTAAGCGCATTGTTATATACCATCCGGGGCCAACACACTGTGTCCTTAAACTTAGTAATAAAATTTGTATAGCTTCTTCCTTACCACCATACTGTGCAGTGAGTGCATCATACAGTACAGTGCAGTATTTAATGTCATTTTGTGTGGGGTGGGTTAAATTAATCAGCTTAATGTACTATATGAGTACCGTTACCATTATGTTGGGGAAACAGAGAGGTTTTTTTTTTTTTTTTTTACACCTGGGTTAGCCCAGGTATAACATGTACAGTAGCCTATCCAGTTCAAAAAGTAAAAGGGCTGAAGTACAGTATACAGCATTTCAGAGACAAAAATGCCTTTTGCTTTCATCAAATGATCATTTTATTTTACTATTTAAATAAATTTTGATAAAGGTTTTTCAATTATTTTTAATAAAAACACCCACATTTCCTTCTAAGAAAGGAATCAATCAAGTTAGCTTCAGGAAACTGAAGTAAATACTCTTCTTTAATAGCGCTCCTACTTTTCCAGAAAATATGACATCAAATAACTACCAATGCTCTCTTTACTATTCTCATCCTCCTCAACCTCCTCCTCATTCTCCTCCTCCTCCTCATCATTACTCAGCATAGTCAACTGACCGCGGCTGCCTTTCCCTCGGATCAGGGGTGTAGCTAAGAAATTTTATTAGGGGAGGGGGGGGGGAAGGGGGAAGGGAAGCAATATTTACCGACAAAATCTTTTGATGCCATAGGAAAAAGCATGGGGTCTAGGTGCTGCCTTAGGGCTCCTAGTGGGGTCCAGGGGAGAATCCCCTAGAGATCCAGGGGGACAAAGCCCCAGAAGTTCTGCGATTTTAGGCATTTTATGGCTGATATTTTATCTAAAATAAACACAGATTAACACGATAATATCACTCCAAAACAGCATGGAAACTTAACTATTTAAGCCCCTATACATTTCCATTTTACATGGGGACTTTTCATTTTAAACCTGAAACACTCACTTTCATTTAGGTACCACTTGTTATAAACTATTGACCCACAAATATTTTGCTTAATATTACCATGGGTTACCTTTACAGACACTCTTGTTGACTTTATCTGGTACCATTCAGCTTGTTCACAATTGATGATGGAAGCCATTGGTGTATGAAAATCTTAATTAAATAGTAGCAACACCTCATTCCCGACAATCATAATAGATCACCACTCCGAGCTAACTTGCCTTTATGTCTGATAATTAAATATTCATGTCTGTTCTGTATGTGACTCTTCAACAGGTGTCATTCAACTTGTAAGTTGCACAATCTATTTTGCATAAAAACCTGGACACTTGTGATTAATTCCATGAAATAAAAATAGATAAAAACATCAACGAGATCTAGAATTGTAGCTAGGCTCGTGTCTCCCTGTCAGAGCCTGATTACTATGGAGCACTGCAGGGTGCAACTGCCCCATGTCACAAAAATTTGAGTATAATTTTCAGAAATTATGCCAAGAAAATTGTAAGCCTGTGGTCCTTGAAAAGTTAAATTTAAACCTTAAATCGATGAAAGCCCCAAACAAACAGGTCCCTTCAAATGTGTAGGGACTATTTACAAAATTCAACATTCTTTAAAGTATAAGTTTTCAACAATGGAGGAAAGAAATAAAAAGCCTGATTTTCCATTCCAAATTTAATATCAAATTAATGAAAGGACCCCACACTTAAGATACAAGAGACCCCATCATCTCTAGCTTTGCCATAGCGCCCTCATCAACCCATAATCAGATATTCTACAGCTTATTTTCAACGTTATGCAAGAGAGGTGTACAGTATTTTGAATAGACATTTACAAAACAGACAACTTTACTTGAAAATAATTCTTCATATATATATATAAGATGCCTGATGCAGCTGCGGCTGCCACAAACGGATTAACTGGGGCATTGACAGTTTCAAATAGTATATGCACTCCTTTTGAAAATATATCTTTATGATATTTCACATTATGGTTTTTCTGATATTCATTATCAACTGGCGGTTACACAGTCCACATTGTAACTTAGATATGACAGGTTTTTACGGGTTTTTTTCCATCCTGACTGTGTAAACTTGTTTTCTCTTAATTGTTATACCAGGGATTTCTTATGATTATACCATCCGAATAAACAAAATTTATGTAGTTGATGAAAAGTGGGACTCGGAGATCCTCTACCAACTTGCAGCAGCCACAAGTTGCCATGGTTATAAGGGATGAGGGTGTTATCTGATCACTTATCAGTCACCTCACTGGTTAGTACAATCAACAAGATGCAGTCTTGTACCATGGAGCTTTTACTTAAAGGATTACTTCAGGGGTCAAGCAAGTTCATCTTATATGAAAGAAGAATTCAAAAGAAACAAAACGGTGCAGAAAGCATTCAAAAATCTTATTCTGTTAAGAAGATATTCAAGTTTAAAATTTGGTGTCATTTCTGTAGAAACGATTAAAATCAGACTAGTTGTGATGTCACAGCCTCAGATTCCTCAGTCTTTATGTATTTTAAAGAAAGTTTATTTAATTTTTCCCTATGTACATTATTTTTCCTAACCTTTCTTAAGATGGTATATCATAAATACTCTTCCTAGATTCAGTTTTACTACTTTTGTGACATATCCCATGGTTTTTAAGCAACAAAATCGCAGGACAAAATATGATAGAATACATCAAGACTTTGAGGAATCTGAAGCTACTGTATGACATCACAATTAGTCTGATTTCAGTCGTTTCTACAGAAATGATACCAAACTTTATACCTAAATATCTCCTTAACGGAATAAGATTTTTGAATGCTTTCTTCACCATTTTGTTTCTTGTAGAGTCCTCTTTCATATAAGATAAACATGCCTGACCACTAAACTAATCCTTAACGGAATAAGATTTTTGAATGCTTTCTTCACCATTTTGTTTCTTGTGGAATCCTCTTTCATATAAGATAAACATGCTTGACCACTAAACTAATCCTTAACGGAATAAGATTTGTGAATGCTTTCTTCACCATTTTGTTTCTTGTGGAATCCTCTTTCATATAAGATAAACATGCTTGACCACTAAACTAATCCTTAACGGAATAAGATTTGTGAATGCTTTCTTCACCATTTTGTTTCTTGTGGAATCCTCTTTCATATAAGATAAACATGCTTGACCACTAAACTAATCCTAAACGGAATAAGATTTGTGAATGCTTTCTTCACCATTTTGTTTCTTGTAGAGTCCTCTTTCATATAAGATAAACATGCCTGACCACTAAACTAATCCTTAACGGAATAAGATTTTTGAATGCTTTCTTCACCATTTTGTTTCTTGTGGAATCCTCTTTCATATAAGATAAACATGCTTGACCACTAAACTAATCCTTAACGGAATAAGATTTGTGAATGCTTTCTTCACCATTTTGTTTCTTGTGGAATCCTCTTTCATATAAGATAAACATGCTTGACCACTAAACTAATCCTTAACGGAATAAGATTTGTGAATGCTTTCTTCACCATTTTGTTTCTTGTGGAGTCCTCTTTCATATAAGATGGACATGCTTGACCACTGAACTAATCCTTAACGGAATAAGATTTGTGAATGCTTTCTTCACCATTTTGTTTCTTGTGGAGTCCTCTTTCATATAAGATGGACATGCTTGACCACTGAACTATCCCTTCATAGCTCCATGCTTCTATATGCTTGTACAGACAAGGATTTAGTTAGTGTGTGTTACTGTGTTTAATCATGTGAATATATTTTTTCTCTGTAAATTGAGAACAAAGAAATTTAAATGTGCATTGATTAGCGTTGAACATGAGATGATGTAGTTTCGTTTTTAAGTTTATAGATAATTAAATTTCGTGACAAAGTTCAAATTTCCCCAACATAACTATTTTTTTTTGGCATGGCTTTCATTTCTAATTGTTCATCATGTTAGGGAATATTGAAACACACTCTTGATTATACTTGTATAGAAAGGCGCTATATCAAATAATAACTATTAATTACTATTATTACTTAAATTTCATCCAGAAAAAGAAAAAACAAATATTAGAGCTAGAAGGAACTTCCCCTGCAAACTGCTATCCTAACTTTATCACATCACCATTTCCTAAACTGACTAAATGACAGTGCTTAAAGGATTAGTTCAGGAGTCAAGCATGTCCATCTTATATGAAAGAGGACTTCAAAAAAAACAAAATGGTGAGGAAATCATTAAAAAATCTTATTCCCTTAAGGATTAGTTTAGTGGTCAAGCATGTCCATCTTCTGTGAAAGAGGACTTCAAAAGAAACAAAATGGTGAAGAAATCATTCAAAAATCTTATTCCGTTAAGGATTAGTTTAGTGGTCAAGCATGTCCATCTTATATGAAAGAGGACTTCAAAAGAAACAAAATGGTGAAGAAAGCATTTAAAAATCTTATTCAGTTAAGGAGATATTCAAGTTTAAAGTTTGGTATCATTTGTGTAGAAACGACTGAAATCAGACTAGTTGTGATGTCATAGTCTCAGCCTCCTCAAAGTTTTATGTACTCTATTATATATTTTCCTCCAATTCTGTGACTTAAAAACCATGGGATATGTCAGGAAAGTAGTAAAACTGAATCTAGGAAGGGTATTTATAATATACCACCTGAAGAAAGTTTAAGGAAAAATAATTCAAATAGTAAAAAAAAAAAATACCTTTCTTTAAAGTACATAAAGACTTTGAGGAATCTGAGGCTGTGACATCACAACTAGTCTGATTTCAGTCTCGCTACAGAAATGATACAAAACTTACATTTGAATATCTCCTTAAGGGGAATAGATTTGTGGATGCTTTCTAATTCACCATTTTGTTTCTTCTGAAGTCCTCTTTATAGAAGATGAACATGCTTGACCACTGAACTAACCCTTTAAAATTTCAGTAATATAGAAAAGGCATATGAAAAGGAACTGAAATGATATACATGGTTTTGGGGTACAGGGCATGGGAGGAGGGTGCAGGGCATGGGAGGAGGGTGCAGGGCATGGGAGGAGGGTGCAGGAATGGGAGGAGGGTGCAAGGCATGGGAGGAGGGTGCAGGGCATGGGAGAAGGGTGCAGGGCATGGGAGGAGGGTGCAGGGCATGGTAGGGTGCATGGCATGGGAGGAGGGTGCAGGGAATGGGAGGGTGCAGGGCATGGGAGGAGGGTGCAGGGCATGGGAGGAGGGTGCAGGGCATGGGAGGAGGGTGCAGGGCATGGGAGGAGGGTGCAGGGCATGGGAGGAAGGTGCAGGGCATGGGAGGCCAGTGCAGGGCATGGGAGGAGGGTGCAGGGCATGGGAGGAGGTGCAGGGCATGGGAGGAGGGTGCAGGGCATGGGAGGAGGGTGCAGGGCATGGGAGGAGGGTGCAGGGCATGGAAGGAGGGTGCAGGGCATGGGAGGAGGGTGCAGGGCATGGGAGGAGGGTGCAGGGCATGGGAGGAGGGTGCAGGGCATGGGAGGAGGGTGCAGGGCATGGGAGGAGCAGGGCATGGGAGAGGGTGCAGGGCATGGGAGGAGGGTGCAGGGCATGGGAGGAGGGTGCAGGGCATGGGAGGAGGGTGCAGGGCATGGGAGGAGGGTGCAGGGCATGGGAGAAGGGTGCAGGGCATGGGAGGAGGGTGCAGGGCATGGGAGGAGGGTGCAGGGCATGGGAGGAGGGTGCAGGGCATGGGAGGAGGGTGCAGGGCATGGGAGGAGGTGCAGGGCATGGGAGGGTGCAGGGCATGGGAGGAGGGTGCAGGGCATCGGAGGAGGGTGCAGGGCATGGGAGAAGGGTGCAGGGCATGGGAGGAGGGTGCAGGGCATGGGAGAAGGATTCAGCTTACATTTCAGCTCCCAAACAGAAAACCATCAAACACATATATATGCTTAGTGGGCTGAAAAACTTTCCTTGGTCATGAAACAAACAAATATTTAAGGGGCACTTAAACAAAAAGTGAGGGCACAATTTTCTAGAGACTCTTAAAAAATTTCAGAAATGCATTTCGACCCACGTAGAGAGCTACATAACTTCTGTAACAATATTTATACCACTGTAAGTTGTTATTGTATCTATGATTCATAAATAATAACATTTTACAACTTAAGGAGGCAAAATAAAAGAAGGTCAATGAATGTTTGAATTATTTTCCAAAAAATATCATTCCACAATATCTTGATTGTCGCTAAACAAATTGGTCGTCAATGCATATACATGTATGTATTTTTTCCTAATGTAGCCTTGTAGGAGTTACTAATATGCACAGTGTCATATACAGATCTAGAGAAAGTGAAAGAATTGATTTGGTATGATGTCGAAGCTGTGGCTAACAGGAAGTAAGGTCATGGTCTATGACCATGTGACCTTCCTGTATTTCAAACTATTTGTTTTTTCAAACTGAAAGTTTACATTTCCTTGCCTGGTAAAACTGATCAAATCACAGAACGAATCAACCGTTTTGTGCAAAAGACTTTCAAAGTTTGATTATATGATACAAAAATTACTTCAGTGGTTATGCATGCAAGCAAGTTCATTTCATGCACTTGTCAATTGTGTGACTCACCCCTACACCCCCGGACAAGGTGAGTCATTGCACCAAGGTGGGTGGTCAAAACATGTACATTAACTCACCCCTCAGTCGAATAGGTGACTGACATTTTTTGTGAAATGACTTACCCCAAATCAATCACCTCTGTACAAGGTCAATAGGTCTAAAGAAATTACCCACCCCAGAGTCACTCTGGTGACTGACAATTTGGTACAATGATGCACATGTGAGTCACTATTCTAAATATCAATGACTTACCTTTGACTGACATTGCCGGGAGGGAGAGGGTAGTGGAGGTGAGTCATACAACTCACAAGTGCATTACTGTATATGAAGAGGACTTTTAAAATGACTGTATGTAGATTGGGGAATTTACATTGCAAAAATTACAAGAATCTAACAAATTATTCATTTTTGTAGTTTGGGGCACCATTTTACTGCCCATTTTCCCCAAGAGCAGATGTCCATTAAATTCAATTTGTCAGAATTTTAAGGAATTTTCAGCCTTGAGGGATATTGGCCCCTCCCCTCCATCCCATGCATACTCAAATGGTGGAAGAAGGTTTTCTGTATCTTACCTTCAGAATCTAGCCTCTTGGTCGGCGATAACTCGTCGTCCTCCGTTGTGTTCCCTGACTGATGTCCTGTCTGACTATTCTTAGGGATGGACTTGATCTCCTCGAGCTCCAAAAAATAGGGCTGGAATTGAGACTTCTCCCCTTCCTCATCCGCATCCTGTTTGCTCATTGTTCCAGCTAAAAACTCCTTATCACAATCTCTTGTTTGTCACAACTATACTGTCCATATGCATCAGTGAAGATCTATTTTATCCGTTACAATCACAACTAATTGGTATTCCAAAGAAAAATAGAGGAGCAATGGGCATTGTCTTGGATAACTTACGAGTGTCTTATCACTGCGATCTTACAGTCTCATTCCGATCACAATCTCTCCGTTGTCACCAATATACAGTACTGTCCATACGCATCAGCCAAAATTCTTTTCTATCCCTGAATTAACTTGGTATTCCAAAGAAAATTAGAGCAATGGGCATTGTCTTGGGTGTCTTTCAATCTTGGTGTCTTGTCGCTCCGACGTTTCGGCCTAATTTCTCCAGTGATGTACATTAATGATAATTGAGAGGCACATTCCACTCAGCTTACAGGAAACAAATCACTTGCAATGATTTCCACCATAAACTTGTAATTGTGTGTATACTTGACGTAAATCACTATTTGTATTAAGCATCAATTATATGACGAAGCATGTCATATCATGTATCTATGAAACAGTTCAGGAGTTGATCAAAGACATAACGGTTGCTTGTTTTTTATATCTATTGTCATACAAAAATGTGATAAAATTTCAAAATAAGGTTAATATAAATGATTATGTAAATTACAATTGTCGCTTATCTACAGTACCTACTGTTCTGAAAATTATATTCACATCATCCTTATGGAACATACATTAATTTCAAAATCCCTACGTAATGAGGAATCTTCAGCATGCAGCAGAAGCTACTGACGTTATTGCAAAAATTATCATTTGGGTATTTTAAGATTTAAATAAAATTCACATTCAGCTTGGTGAGGAACTTTACAACATGTAACAAGAAAGCGTAACAAGGAAAACTGTGTTTTTAATTATTCATTAGTGCCATTGGCACAGAATCCCGCGAAATACAGACTCTATTTGGATCCAATTTGATGGCAAAACTGGAGCAAGCAGCTTTCATTAGGATTGCGATCTTGAGAAGGGTATGTAACTGCAAGAAAAGAAAAAAAAGGAAGGAAAAACAGTTAGTTCGTTTGTGGGGTGAGGAATGCAATGAACAGTTCACAATAAAACGTTGTGGTTTCTGGTTGTCGGCCGTCTGTCGTGTAAAAACTGTAAAGTATGCTCATTTTCAAATGATATATATTTTTTTGAATAACCACTCTTACAGAAATTTTAGGTTGCAGCACGCTTGCGACAAGCTAACAATTTTTAGCTTGCACAAGTGTGCTGCAAGCTTGTGCAAGTATGCTGTAAGCTTGCATCAAGCTTGCTTCCAGCTAGTATTTGGAACAAATACTGAGCTTGCTAGCTTGTGCAAGCTAATATTAGCTTGCGCAAGCTATCATGAAATGTTTGTTAGTTTGCGCATGCATGCAGAAAGTTTTGCTAGCTTGCGCAACCTTGCAGATAGTTTTTTGCTAACTTGCATTAGCTAATTTCTTCCAAATACTAGCTTGCAGCACGCTTGCAGCACGCTTGCGCAAGCTTACAGCACGCTTGTGCAAGCTAAAAATTGTTAGCTGCAATTGTTAGCTAAAATTGTTAGCTTGCTGCAAGCTTGCTGCAAGCCAATATTACTGTAAGGGCACTCTTTACTTTAAATTCACATCTTAAAGCCACATATCAAGGAACTATAAGGCACATCATATACGTACCTACTGTACAGTACTGTACCAAATAATGGAAGTTCCCATCAGTAAACCCTTGTTTACCAGGTTCACAAAAGTACAAAATTTCCCTTTATCGAAAAATCTAGTTGGCAGCACTGCTTGCCACAAGTTAACAATTTTTAGCTTGCACAAGTTTGCAAGTGAGCATTTAAACAAATAAAAGCCTGCTAGTTTGCACAAACAAACATTAGCTTGCAAAAGCTAGCAAAAATATTTGTTACCTTGCGCATACCAACAGAAGTTTTTCGCAACAAGTTTAATTGCATAAAAATGTTCACTTATTAGTTTCACTTTAAACAATCGGAATGTGCACTTCTATTTTCCTTGTCGCCAACTCTTAAATGCCATTTATAAATCTTTTATTTCATTTTGTTAAAATTCTGCCAACAATTTGGCATCACATATTCCCCTGATCATTCCATGTTTACCATAAACAGTGCCCTCACTAAATGACAAAAAAATGTGTGATTTACTGCTTGTATTGTAACCATGGTTATATGGCATCGCCAACTCTTAAATGCCATTTATAAATCTTTTATTTCATTTTGTTAAAATTCTGCCAACAATTTGGCATCACATATTTGATCATTCCATGTTTACCATAAACAGTGCCCACTAAATGACAAAATAATGTGTGATTTACTGCTTGTATTGTAACCATGGTTATATGGCATTCCTTGTCGCCAACTCTTAAATGCCATTTATAAATCTTTTATTTCATTTTGTTAAATTCTGCCAACAATTTGGCATCACATATTCCCTGATCATTCCATGTTTACCATAAACAGTGCCCTCACTAAATGACAAAAAAATGTGTGATTTACTGCTTGTATTGTAACCATGGTTATATGGCATCCAGGGGTGTAGCTAGCCTTTCTGATTGGGGGGGTCGCCAAGGGAAATATTTGGACCTTTTAGCATATTTTGTGGACCGATTTACCATTTCACCATTGCCATTTTACTTTCTTGGGGGGGGTCGTACCCACTTGGCTACACCCTTAGGTATGTTCTTTCAGTCAAAAAATTTAAAGTCTCAATAACATTCTGTCTGTACTAGGTTTAGAAAAATGGAAGTTTCATTTCAAAGAATTTGTTTCTACTTGAAACTAACAAAAACCTGTCAATAAAAGCAGATCGATGAACAACTAATAACATTTATGAAAACAGATTGCATGTTGTATTTGCATTTCATACAGTAGTGTACAGCCCATAGCAAATTGAAACGCAAGCATTGCATCAGCATCATGCAAGCAAAGAGTAAGCATTGCATAGGCATTATGGAAACATCATGTAAGCAAAATATAAGCATTATGTAAGTATTATTGCAAGCATCATGCAAGCAACAAGTACAAATGCTTGCATAGAAAGATAAAAACAAATTAATAGAAAATGCTTACAAAATGCTTGCATTGGACAATTTATTATGCTACAACTCTGAAAGTAAAGACTATCAACAGAATGCCATACCACAGTACAGTAAACCAGAGAATGCTGAACTCCCAATGACTGTTGTCTAACAGCGAATGAAGCCAATTTGTATGTATTGACAAAAGTCATCAAAATTATGATTTTTTCCATTGACTCCAATAATAACGAATTACAAAAGTCACTTTACTTAAAAAACTGTCGCTTCAATTTTTTTTCTGTTTTAAATATGATATGTTAATCTGCCAAAAATTCAAGTTTTCGTGTTAGGACAATATATTATATTCTTATCATATTCATATTATATTCATATTATATTCATATTATAATCATATTATATTCATATTATAGTACCTAATAGCTTCTATTTTCAAAATGGAATTGTATTGTCAAAATAGACTAAAATAAATTTAACATTACCATTAGACTCCTTTTTGGTACTTATTAAACTGTGTACCAGAATAGCAAGCAAAAATGTTGTTTTTATTCTGGTACAGAGTTTGTTAAGTACCAAAAAGGAGTATAATGGTTATTGAAGGCTTTATTCCAGTCCATTTTAATAATAGAAATCCATTTTAAAAATAGAAGCTGAAAGTCCTCTAGAATACCAAAAGTTACATACAGTAACATGTTTGGAATATAAAAAGAATAAAGCCACATACTGTACAGTTTAAAAAAAAGAAAATCACTTTTATCGTTCGTTATCATCTCAGTCCATGGGGGAAATCATGATTTGGGTGCCATGTTGGCTTCACTCGGGATTGCACTCAGCATTCTTCGTCATATTTAATGCATTCAATGTATCAAGCACCCCTACTCAAGCGCCCTACCCAAGCACCCCTACCCAGGTGCCCCTACTCAAGCGCCTCTACCCAAGCACCCCTACCCAAGCGCCCCTACTCAAGCGCCCCTACTCAAGCGCCCCTATTTAAACACCCCTACTCAAGCGCCCCTACTCAAGCGCTCCTACTCAAGCGCCCCTACTCAAACGCCCATCCACTATTTTTAAAGTAAAATTTAATTCATTTAATTAATTTAAAGATTTAAAATATGTTTTGCTACATTATTTGGTTATTTTGCATCTCACGATGTTTTTGTAATAGATACTGTGGGGCTAGTATATACAGTAACTATACAGTTTGAATAGCATGCCATACGCAGTTAGGAGAATAGCGCTTATTAGGAAGGAAGCATGGGCCCAAAAAATAGTGCAATTCTATTTTTGTAAGCGCCCGGTGCTTAATACCTCGAATACGGTAATTCTATGACTAGTACCAGAAAATCAGATATCAGATTGAACAATCCCCAGTGGAGTAAAGGATTTCAAATTGATGATTTCAAAACATTTCAAGTTTGTGCCGCTGCATTGATCATTATTATTATAAGAATAGTAAATCATCATCATTGCCACAACCGGGGTCCAGAGGCTTAAGAAGCGGGAGGCAAGCTAAAATGATCAGATATTTTGGTAACATTTTCCAAAAATTGGAAAACATTTCCCGAAAACTGGCCAAAAATTCCTGAAAATGATGGAAATTGAAGGGGATTTTTGATCAGCAGCAACTTTTGATGGAAACTCAATTTGCCAGTGCAGTTTTTTCCACTTGTCACTGGGAAAATATTGGGGAGTCTTTATTCCCCTAAGAGGTGATCCTTCCTACGCCACTACTGGGGTCTTGGGACCCATTAGAAACATGGCATAT
Organism: Chiridota heheva; assembly: GCA_020152595.1. Classification (NCBI taxonomy): domain Eukaryota; kingdom Metazoa; phylum Echinodermata; class Holothuroidea; order Apodida; family Chiridotidae; genus Chiridota; species Chiridota heheva. Next base: position 287,131 of record JAIGNY010002236.1, read on the forward strand.
GAGGTTTTGGGCATAATTACACAAAGATTAAACAGAGGTTTTGATCATAGTTAAATTATGTTAAATTAAGCCATTAGGCTCTATAGGCCGGTGCTTATCCCCGGTTTTCATGGCACAAGCAGATGAGAGTACATGACTCCCAGACGGTATGCCAGTCCATTGCAGATTAAATCCCCAGTAGTGCTGGTACCCAGTTTATAGCTGAGTGGACAAGTAGAGTAAAGTGCCTCCTGAAGGACACAATGCAGCGCTTGTGGCAGGAATCGAACCCACGTACCATTTCGCATACGAGCATGACTCCTTAACCACTGCGCCACATCTAAAATGTCCATCATACCCTCCTTCAAAAGTTAGGAGAAAACAAGTCTAATGATAATGTCACATATATACACTCTTTTAATATACCACAACAGGGATACTCTTCTATAACAGTATCCCTGACCACAAGCACACTACAAAACAGTTAAGTGTACCAAGGTCTATGGAACAACTTTCAACAGAAGTAAACATTTAAATACTTAATGCTGTGTGTGCGGTAAACATAGCATCACTGGAGGCAAATAGTATGCAGGAGATTTATCCTCCTAAGAAGGTTCTGGACTACAAGTGAAACTTATATAGTGTTTGTGAATTAACATGATATGCTTGGTAAGAAAGTGGTTTATACACACACAAAGCCAGTGTGACATACTTCATAGTGTAACACACCCAGTGATGTAGAGCTAAATCTTTAGCTAGGGGGATTTCTTCATCTATGTATAAAGTTATCAACATGCAGCAATGCAATGCTACTTCCCCCCCCCCCCTCCCCCTGGCTCCCCCACCCCCAAAAAGTGAATCTGATGGGAAGGGCCTCAGTGTGAAACTTGTTAAAGGGCACTGATTCACTTTGATCATGAACTAAACCCAAAATTTATTTGCTGTCAAAGAATTAAGAGGCTAAATTTTAGACACAATGTTTTAAACTCGATTCAAATTGTTTGATTGGTTGAAATTTCAACCGATTGCTGCACAATTCGTTGGCCCTTATTTTACAGTATAAAACCCCAAGTTTGACTACGCTTGAATAAGCCCAGTGGGTTAAGGTGATAGAATTCAGAATTTTTTCAAACCAATAGTTGTAGGTTAAAATCCAGCCAGAAGCATTTTTTCGAATTTTGCTTCTTTTTTCTTATCCGCTCATTGTAATTTTCATCTGGTGACTGTGATTGTTGTATTATCTTATTAATCTTCCACTTTCACTTTTTTCTTTCTAACAAATACATTGGAAAAACAAATTTCCTGTATATCTTTATAATGTTATGCACAACGGTTGATTTTTACACACACACAATACTATGTATGCACATGTACAAACAGACTGGGACCTCATACATTCCAGAACCAGAAGTGAAGTAAAAGTTCTGCATCCCCCAATTTCACAGAGACCAATGATATATAAACTGACATGAGCCTCCTTTAACCCTTACTCTACCACGCAGCGCGTGGTTGTTCTTCAACCCCTCCCCCCAACATGATTTTTATATCTCCACCATCCAAACCTCTGATTTATCATTTTCAAGATTGTTTTAGAAGTAAGGATATCATTGGGTGATTTTATAGAGCCCTTCAACCCCTTCCCCAATCAGGGGCTAGATTTTTTTTTCGTGTGTATTGACCACAGGCACGTTACCAGGGAAATTTTTCCTGCACATACAAACCATTTTTTTCCATGTTAGTAAGATAAAGTGGACAACTTTATAGCGTTGCGGGAGAAAAAGTTTTTAGGGACTGGCTGATTTCACAGGTCTAGCTCATCAACGATTTTAAACATACTGTAGAGATGCCCGTGTACAACCATTAAATATACACAAGATACATTTTGTTCAATAAAAAAATATTTTTTACAGCTGGTCTGACTGTTTGTCACTCTATATCGGTGACGGAACTTCGCACGTTTTCATTTAGATTATTATAAATAAGGGCCGTAATTCTCAGCAATCAAGTGGGGGTGAGGGAGTAGGGGCGGGGGAGTAGGGGCAAAGGTCTCTAAACTCACCATTTTCCTTCATTAAAGCATCTTAATTTTTAAGACACAATGTGAATCAAATTTCGAGTTGACAGAACTTTTAAAAACTACATATTTAATCATTTCAAGTCCCAACTGAAAGTGTGGGTTAATGAAAGGTCACTCTGTACTGAGAACTACGCCCTTTAGGCAAGGTTTGCAGTCCATCAACTGCCAAAATTTCATTTTGAAGCATAAGATTTTTCGGGGCCAAAGATGGGGCACCCAAAATGGAGATAACATCGCCGCATGGTAGAGTAAGAGTTTAACAAAAAACTTAGTACTGTGTACTGTAGTAGTGCCCTGGTTTAAACTCTGTATTGTATATTTAATCTAGCAGAGAGAATAGACATGATCTCAACTCAGGGGAAAAACAGGGGGCTAAAGAAGTCCGTCTGGAATGAGATTATCTCCCAACAAGAGTACGAACACACCAATCAAAAGAACACCCAAGATGGAAAGAGAATAGACATGACCTCACCTCAGGGGAAAGCAGGGGGCTATAGAAGTCTGTCTGGGATGAGATTATCTCCCAACAAGAGTACGAACACACACATCAAAAGAACACCCAAGATAGAGAGAGTATAGACATGATCTCACCTCAGGGGAAAGCAGGGGGCTAAAGAAGTCCGTCTGGAATGAGATTATTTTCCAACAAGAGTACAAACACACCAATCAAAAGAGAGAGAATAGACATGATCTCACCTCAGGGGAAAGCAGGGGGCTAAAGAAGTCCGTCTGGGATAAGATTATCTCCCAACAAGAGTACAAACACACCGATCAAATGAACACTTGAGATGGAGAGAGAATAGACATGATCTCACCTCAGGGGAAAGCAGGGGGCTAAAGAAGTCCGTCTGGGATGAGATTATTTCCCAACAAGAGTACGAACGCACCAAACAAAAGAACACCCCAAGATGGGGAGAGAATAGACATGATCTCACCTCAGGGGAAAAGCAGGGGGCTAAAGAAGTCCGTCTGGGATGAGATCATCTCCCAACAAGAGTACGAACGCACCAAACAAAAGAACAAGTAAGATGAAGAGAGTGTAGACATGATCTCACCTCAGGGGAAAGCAGGGGGCAATAGAAGTCCGTCTGGGATGAGATTATTTCCCAACAAGAGTACGAACACACACATCAAAAGAACACCCAAGATGAAGAGAAAATAGACATGATCTCACCTCAGGAAAAAGCAGGGGGCTAATGAAGTCCGTCTGGGATGAGATTATCTCCCAACAAGAGTACGATACCTCAGGGAAAGCAGGGGGCGAAAGAAGTCTGTCTGGGATGAGATTATTTCCCAACAAGATTACAAACGCAACAATCAAAAGAACACTCAAGATGGAGAGAGTGTAGACATCATCTCACCTCAGGGGAAAACAGGGGGCTATAGAAGTCCTCTGGAATGAGATTATTTCCCAACAAGAGTACGAACACATCAATCAAAAGATCATCCAAAAACTTATCTTTCTCATTCAATCAACGTAAAGTTTTCATCCCACAAATCTTAACATGATTTTCATGAAATTTGTTGGTGCTCTCTTGATTTACTAGAAAAACAAATCCTGCCCACAAAAATTTTTGCCAATATACATTGTGCAAAAAAAACAGGCCAACTCATATTTGAAATGAATGAGTCTAAAGCGAAAGGAATATTAATGTGTTTCTCATAGTTTATTGGCTATGGAAACTTTTGTGAACAGGTGTGTGAAACCTGATCTGTTATAAATCTGGGTATTGTTTCCCAGGTACCTGCTTTTACTGATTACATGCTAGACCATTTGGAACGGATTCTTTAAAGAAATTCTTGTGGAAGCCTGCCTACGATGAGATTAAATAATTACATTAAAGAAAAACGTTCTTAACAAAAGACAGTCATTTATGCATTGTGAGTTTTGATTATAGAAATATTTTCCTTGTGAATGATTTGTAAACTTGACCTCTGTATGCATACTTTGCATGTAGTACTTTTTAATGTGCTTTGTCACTTTGGCTAAGAAAGTATACCATCAGCATGTATCTTATTGTTCAGTTACACATATTTGTGCAAGATTTTCAATATATGGCAAAACCAATAAGGTTCGAGGGAGTGCATTGAGGCGAAACTATGATGGAATACAGTATGTTCATAACTTGACGCACTGTGTGACTCATCATGAATGTTACTTAGCTCAACGACAACTATGTCGTTGAGGTTATAAATGGGACGATTCTGTTAACTTGTGTCGCCCATTTTTGCAATGTATTCTGGTCAGAGGTTTTTGGCCCTAAATTTGTGAAATTTGGCAGTATTGAAGAGCATGAAATTTTACACACAGGATGTGTTCAGTTTTTCATTTACTGTTTGCATATCTGTAATAGAGCAATTTCATTTTCATCATTTTCACGAAAATCTGCAGTCAAAACTGGAAAATATGTGCTGATGCATAAATAATTACTGTCATGAACACTAAGAACTGTATGTAGCCAGGAATGCAGCTAAGCTATACGTACCAGTTCACAATTGTATTATGACACCACCACACCTGATAAGAAATTGAGCGAACCAGCAAGTCTTCGTGCGTAAGATATTTGGTACCACCCTATTCGGGAATGGGCAATAAATAAAAGACACGCCAGGGGCATGTTGCCCTGAACAAAGGAAGGATTTATACGGATCAATGCTGAATGAGTTGCATTTGGTCCCATATACACTCGACATTAAAGGATTAGTTCAGTGGTCAAGCATGTTTTCCTTATTTGAAAGAGGACTTTAAAACAAACAAAATGGTAAAGAAAGCATTCAAAAATCTTATTCGTTAAGGAGATATTTAAGTTTAAAGTTTGGTATCATTTGTGTAGAAACGACTCAAATCAGACTACTTGTGATGTCATTATGATACATAGACTTTGAGGAATCTGAGCTTCCTCAAAGACTTTATATATTCTATCATATTTTGTCCTGCGATTTTGTGGCTTAAAAACCATGGGATATGTCAAAAACGTAGTAAAACTGAATTTAGGAAGGGCATTTTTAATATACCACCTCAAGAAAGTTTGAGGAAAAAATATTTGAATTGTGAACAAATTAAATAAACTTTCTTTAAAATACATAAAGACTTTAAGGAATCTGAGGCAGTGACATCACAACTAGTCTGATTTCAGTCGTTTCTACAGAAATGATACCAAACTTTCACCTTGAATATCCCCTTAACGGAATAAGATTTTTGAATGCTTTCTTCACCATTTTGTTTCTTTTGAAGTCCTCTTTCATATAAGATGGACATGCTTAATCACTGAACCAATCCTTTAAGTTGTGGCGCCCCCCCTCTCCCCCCTCCCCGCCATATACTGTATATGATATACACTAATGTTGTTGGATGTAACATAGAACTAGTTGTGATGATTTTTGACGTGGGCCCGTCCTGCCCATCTGGGGTCTGTTCTGCCCCCCTGGGGGTCCGTTCTGCCCCCCTGGGGGTCCGTTCTGCCCCCTGGGGTCCGCCCTGCCCCTCATGAAAAAATAAAATCGTTTTTTTTTTTTTTAGAACTTAATCTTAATTAGCCTGATAAATATATACCTTACACAGATACAGAACACAGAATGATAGTAAGCAATTGTCCTGTTTGGCTCATGAATGGTCCTTATCAATCAAAATAGTTTCATTCTTAGATATGATTATAGCTAAAATCCCAGAGCTTCTTTACCATGGGATTGAGCTTTAAGGGGCCCCAGGACTCCATTTCATGCCAATAAGACACAGCGATTCGCGCACGCATTTATGTGCCCCTCAACAAGTCTAGCACCCTGCCCCTTTTTAAATCAAGCTTGGGATCTGCCTGAGAAGCCAATCTTGGAAATACTGTATAGTATACAGTGAGGCCTATTAAACTCGATACTGGAAACATACAGAAAAGTTACAAAATTAGGAACAAATTCTCAACAATTTTTCTGAAATTGCTTGTCTAGAGAACCTTTTGACAACAAAACACTGTCACATTCAAAGCACCACATCATATAAACACTGAAATCTGTGTTGCAAAGCTACACACATGAAACTACACGCACACCTACACTGTATGCTACCTTTTGTGTTGATAATTCACTGCCCACGTTGACACAATCAGACAAAGTAAAATCCGAGCACAGACATTGAAAAGAACAACAAAGCTATATCGTATGCATATCCAGCTTAAAATCGACACAAAGGAAACCGTTCAAACACATACCTTTCGGACAGTCTTAGTCTTGAGTTTTCTATATCTGTGGAGACGACCAATCACATCGAGACACAAAATCACAACAATAAACTTATACAATACCAAGAAATTATAAAACTATAAATCCCCTCCAGTTCCCTCGCACAGATCAAGAACTGTACTTTATTATTTTTATCTTCAACTTTCTGGTGCAATTATTCGATTAGTGTCCCTAATCTAATGGTGAAAGATTTCCTGGGAAGGGAAATGAAGGGTGCTGTATTTCCGGTGTTAGCGCTTTTCTGCATATATTGAAGCTCTGGGAGATGGACTTGTTGGTAGGTAAAGGAAAACAAGGAAGCATTGTGGGAGAGTTTTGTCTGAAACTGAAGTAGAAGAAGACTTTAAAGGAATATTCCCATGAATTGTCATTTGTTCATTTATGATAGACAAACATTTTAGAAACAAAGAGGTGAAAAACTATGTTACTATTTTATTCCGTTTAGAAGTTACAAAATTTTAAAGTATTTTTGAATTTGGACAAAAGTGACTGATTGGCAACATATGTGATGTTCAACAAAACGTCTTTTGTATTTCTTTAAAAATGATTTGGATTTTTTTTGTATTATTGTAAATGTGATGTACACCAAGCAAAAGAAAAAAACCAAATGTTTTTCTGTTAATTATATATTCCACCCTATCTCTATAATGAATCAAAAATGTTGTTTAATATTGTAAAAAAGTGTGATAAAATTGATAAGAAATACATAAGAACTGTGCTGGAATTGCCTTGATGACATTACCAAGCTGAAGGACATATACTGTACAAGGTGTTCTAAGCTTATTTTTCTTCTCTTTAATTGCTATAACTTCTAAACGGAATAAGATTTCAACATTTCACTTTTGTTTTTCATAAATTTTCTCTATCATATATGAAGAAAAAAATATCCACAGGAATATTCCTTTAAAAGAAAAAAACGGTGCAGAAACTGCAATGTCTACACAGTACCTTGAAAGGAATATTCCCAAGGGTTTTTGTAATATTCCCAAGGGTTTTTGTAATATTCCCAAGGGTTTTTGTAATATTCCCAAAGGTTTTTGTAATATTCCTTAGGTTTTTGTAATATTCCATAGGGTTTTTGTAATATTCCCAAGGGCTTTTGCAATATTCCCATGGGTTTTTGTAATATTCCCAAGAGTTTTTGTGATATTCCCATGGCTTTTTGTGATATTCCCATGGGTTTTTGTAATATTCCCATGAATTTCTGTAATATTCCCAAGGGTTTTTGTAATATTCCCAAGGGTTTTTGTAATATTCCCATGGGTTTTTGTAATATTCCCATGGGTTTTTGTAATATTCCCTAGAGTTGTTGTAATATTCCCATGGGTTTTTGTAATACTCTAATGGGTTTTGTAATATTCCCAAGGGTTTTGTAATAATCCCAAGGGTTTTTGTAATATTCCCCATGGGTTTTTGTAATATTCCCATGGGTTTTTGTAATATTCCCATGGGTTTTTGTAATATTCCCAAGAGTTGTTGTAATATTCCCATGGGTTTTTGTAATACTCTCATGGGTTTTTGTAATATTCCCAAGGGTTTTTGTAATATTCCCAAGGGTTTTTGTAATATTCCCAAGGGTTTTTGTAATATTCCCAAGGGCTTTTGCAATACTCTCATGGGTTTTTGTAATATTCCCATGGCTTTTTGTGATATTCCCATGGGTTTTTGTAACATTCCCATGGGTTTCTGTAATATTCCCAAGGGTTTTTGTAATATTCCCAAGGGTTTTGTAATATTCCCATAGGTTTTTGTAATATTCCCATGGGTTTTTGTAATATTCCCATGGGTTTTGTAATATTCCCATGGGTTTTTGTAATATTCCCATGGGTTTTGTAATATTCCCATGGGTTTTTGTAATATTCCCATGGGTTTTTGTAATATTCCCAAGGGTTTTTGTAATATTCCCAAGGGTTTTTGTAATATTCTCATGGTTTTTTGTAATATTCCCATGGGTTTGTTAGTAAAAATTTATTTGAAAGAGCTACTTTTAGAGCCAAGTTGGCACAAAAATCAGGTTGATATCATTTTCCGTTTAGGAGATATTGATTTTTTAAGGTTTCCCAATTGCATTTTAAACTTTTTGTACAGTATGATGAATTTGCATTTGATGATGTCATACAGACAATTCCATTGCAAATGTTTATGTATTCCTCTGAACGTTAATTAGTTGTTTCTGTATGATTAAAAACAATTTTCCAAAAAACATTGAAGTAGGGTATATTTGGCAATGTATATAAATATAAATAATGTGTTGCTGTGATGTCATACTGAAACTTTTCCTATTTGTTCATTAGCATTTTTGTGAACCTTTAAATTTGAATATCTCCTGGTAGAAATAACATATCAACATGATTTTTTGTACTATATTGTTTCTAAAAAATTCTCTTTCTTATGAAAGGTTACGAAAACAACATGGGAATATTCCTTTAAGGGTTCTGTATATGGAAAGGTAGAGGCAACTTTAGCCAAAATGATTTAAAACCAACTAAAAAAACAAGAAGATAGCAAAACATTTCATAAAAATTGGTTAAAAATTGGCCATTTTACAGCGTTTTTGTGCAAGTATGCAAATTTTTGTGTCACTCTTGTGACGTATGAATGTGACAGTCTCTATTTTCTTATGTTAATTCATTGTTGTTAAGCCTCTGCCATTTCTCTTTGAAAAAGGGAAGATAATTCTGATATTCTAGCTAATGAACAAGACTTTACCATGCCCTCAACCAACCTACAGTAGCTGGAGAAGGTATTTTCAAGGTCTGAAATTAAAGCAAGAAATACTGTATAAAGAAAAACAAAAGAATTTGGAGGTGTTTTCCTCTTCATACATCACATTTTTTCAATATATCAAAATAATTTCAAACTTTGATCACCCCATAACTTGAAAACTACTTGAATGTCTGCTATTTCAAGATTCAAAGACTAACAAACTCTGAATTTAATCCTCTTTTCGGTAAAAAGTTGAACAGAAAAAGTCCGTACCTGTAATTTAATCCTCTTTTCGGTGAAGTTCAACAGAAAACTTCCATACCTGTTACCTGTCCATAGATCTTTACAGAATTTTTAAGTTTTAAGTTCTGTGTCCATTTATGTAGAAATGACCTGGTGTGGAAAGTCAAAGCTATTCCAAATTTCTTCAGGTGGTAAATTCTAGTTGCTTACTAGATTTTTTGTTTTACTACTTTTTGAGATATCCAATAGTTTCAACGGCACAAAATCTCCAGGAAAAATGCAATAAAATACCACCACATCAAGACTTTTCAAGAAATGTGCGAATCAGGGCAACAACCTTCTATAATTTAGACTTTCACACCAGTAGTTTCTACACAAATAAACTTTAAACTTGAATAATTATTCCTTAATGGAAGAAGATATTGTGTAGTTTCTTTAACATTTTGTTTGATTTGAAGTCCTCTTTCATATAAGATGGACTTGCTTGACCACTGAGCTAATCCTTTAAATCCCCATGCAAACTTTTTAAGACCATTTGTAATGGATATTTTTTTTTTTTTTTTTTTTTTCAAATTTATTTCACAATATACTGTAGTTAAACAATTTAATTTGCATTTACTATACAGTACGTCTAAACATATTGTACATACAGATCTTGGGAAAATTTTATTACACTAACTATAGGAAGTCTGTAATATACTTAATTGCCCTTTATAATTACATGCATAACGACTGTACCTTCCTGCTTGTTTGCGTGAACTCTTTGTTTGTTTCATTTTATCAAAAATTATCAGATGAAAAATTATTTGTATAGCTTTACATAATTTTCAAGTGTATTTAATTCAGGGATTTTATCACGCACGTGACTCTAACTTATCTGGAAGCCATTTTGCCGGGAAAGCGTTGTTGCATTTCACGCGTCTTCACACAGCTCAGTCACATCACACGTACAACAAACATACTGCCTGCTAACCTACCTACCAGTTCAGCAAATTTTCATTGTTTTTGTTGGCGGCGGAGACTTTACTTCATATTTTCCAAACGTTTTATATATTCACCGGGTATATGAAGAGTAACTTCTACGTGAACGCCATCTGAATGTTCGGAATACACAGACAAAGCCTACACACCTGGCATAAAGTGCTCACTGCAAATCTGATAGGGACCTTAACCGAAGGTTAAAAGACATTGCGTCGTACAGCAGAAACCCACTTCGAACATAGACCAAGATCAGATGGAAATTGAGAAAATGTCTTTTTATTCCCTTGGCACATGTCTATTAGTGCAACCAATGGCACAGCAAGATTCCAGCATAATTATCTTACAAAAATTATCTTATATAACAGCATGCAAGCGTTTATAATAAGTGTACAGCAGATGATTGTTCTCGCCTAACAAAATGGCGATGTAAACAACGTCACGTGACCTCATGACATCAGCCAAAACACCCTAATACAGAAGACTAAAATGGTACACAAGAGTGCAGAAGTTTTGTTCAAAATTTGAATATTATTTGTGTTTGTTATAGCAAAATACCATACACTATTTGAAGTAATATGATCTTTTTTTCTTTTTCGTTTCCCTTTTCGAAAAGCAAATAGAAAAGTGTGTTGATTCAAGTTGGTGTTGTGACAGTTTATGCAGTTTCTATTGATTGGGAATTGATGCATATAGTTACAGCATTACAATACAAGCAGGCTGTAACCTTTCGTTACTGTTCATGATAGGAAGTATTTATGTGAAGTGGTTGGCATGAGAGTGTGCAGTACTCTGATTGGGTACAGGTCTAGGAAGGGGTTCATGATGGAAGGGGGTCCATGATGGAAAGGGGTCCATGATGGAAGGGGGTCCATGATGGAACTGTTCATGGCCAAAATGGTTTACATGTATCTCTATCTCTTGTCAGAAAATATTGAAAAGCAAAAATAATAAGAAGATTTCTATATAATGCACTGTCAATAGTGATAAAATATTGGGATGAGGGGGAAGGAGGGGGAGGAGATTCATGTACAGTAAATACATTGAAATAAAATATGAAAATTTTGTGTTCCTGTTTTTTCCAATCCAACGATTTAACGATTTTAATATTTTATTATTTCTCCTCAAACTTTCGCCAGGTGGTAAATTATAAGTACCCTCATAACCTCCGCCAACAAAAGGTGGACGGAGGTTATGTTTTCGCCTTTGTTTGTTTGTCTGTCTGTTTGTTAACCTGTCATCAAGATATCTCAAGAACTGATGATTAAATTTAGATTAAATTTGGTGTGTGGTTTTGTTACTGCTTAAGGAAAGCAGTGATTAAAATTTGGGACATATTGGAACAGGGGAAGGGCAGAAATTGATGGTGGGAATGTTTAGGGTATGGTCTGTCAAGACATAGTTAAAACTTTCCAATGGAATGTGGTGAACAATGAATTCATATGATGAAAAGAAATCCAACAAAAAATCTGGAGTCAAAGATACTTAAATCAAGTGGTCTCTGGAATCAAGAAAAATTAAACAATTAGTTTCTGCTATGCATGGAAAATGATGGAATGTTAGTCTTGAATGAAAGCAACTCAAACAATTGATGCTTTGCCTGAATAAAACTGAAAACAATGGTATGGCTTTAGAAGAAATCCAGTCAGAAGATAATCTTCAAGTGTTCAAATGCAAATGATCATTACAGATCCACCAAACTTGCAGATGAAGCTTGGTAGGACTAGGATTTCTGAGGTAGATTATAGTGGTATGAAGGTCAAGTGAAGTCTAAAATTATGCTAGGTATGTTGGAATTGCAACGGGGCAGAGGTATGCACTGTACAGAGTGCAAATATTCTAGATCAATTCTGTTTTACTATATACTGAAAGTTTACTTTCCTGACATATCCAATGGTTTTAAAGCCACAAAACTGCAGGATAAAATATGATAGAATACAGTATATTAAGACTGAGGAATCTGAGGGTGTTACATCACAACCAGTCTGGTTTCAGTCATTTCTACATAAATGATACCAAACTTCAAACTTAAATATCTCCATAACGGAATAAGATTTTTAAATGTTTTTTTACCATTTAGTTTCTTTTGAAGTCCTCTTTCATATAAGATAAACTTGCTTGACCCCTGAACTAATCCTTTAATATCTCCTTTACAAAATAAGATTTTTAAATGCTTTCTTCACCATTTTTTTTTTTTTTTGTTTCTTTCATAAAAGATAGAAGTCATCTTTCTTGATGGAATAAGATTTTTAGCTTTCTTCACCACTTTTGTCCTCTTTCATACAAGATAGATTTTAAACTAACCTTAAATATCTCTTTAACAGAATAGGATTTCTGAACTTTAATCTTTCATACAAGATTTAATGTAAATATCTCTTTAACAGAATAAGATTTCTGAATGCTTTTTTCATTTTGTTTCTTTTAACTATAAGATAGACTTGCTTGAACCTAAACTAATCCTTAAATATCTCTTTAACAGAATAAGATTTCTGAATGCTTTCTTTACCATTTTGTTTCTTTTGAAGTTCTCTTTCATACACAGTAACAGTCTTGCTTGACCCCTGAACTAATCCATTAATATTTCCTTAACAGTATGTGATTTTTGAATGCTTTTTTCACCATTTTGTTTCTTTTGAAGTCCTCTTTCATACACAGTAACAGAGTCTTGCTTGACCGCTAAACTAATAATTCTGTAAGTCCTTAAATTGTGTCACTTTTCTCTTCTTTATGAACTTACTGTAGCTAATTCCCATACTGGAGCATAGAGAGGGATAACTTTATCTGATAAGAGGGCGGGAGGAGGGTGGGCAAAGACCAAATATGTCATCCATGCCAAAAAATTGGGGTATAATGGGGAAAGCGATCTCGTGGGGAGGGGAAAATGCCCTCCTTACCCCATGTAGCACCGCCCACTGAAGCATGCCTTATTGAAAATGAAATAGTCTGCATTCCGTGCACTAAGACACAAAGATCTTCGGCATAAAACTTACTTCTTTCTTTGGCATGCGGCGGTGGGAAAAGTAGATGGTTTTTACTTGGCATACCGGTATGGCAATAAAATATCTATCTTGGCCTAAAAAAAATTATTGCGGGATTTGCGGCGTTGGCAAACAGGACACACAACAAGTTATTTACCTAAAATACCAATAAATCTTACAGAATGTACTTGACCTATAAAACTGAATAACTTTAAAACAATCACACTTAAAGACACTATAAACTTCTTCTGGATTACCTTAGATGTAAGATGGAATGGCAGCCATTATAAAAGAGGTGATGAGGAGGGCAAAATGCTTTTAAAAAAATCTTTGCTATATATAGTTTTGTGTATTCCTGTATCATTGACTTTATATAAATTATACATAGAATACTGTCAAAAACTAATGCATATTCATTAGTTGTTCTGTTAGCCAATCATGTCATTTTAAAAATAAAAGCAAGTTTTGTCACCGCGGAAAGTATTGAGAAGCAAAATACTAAACAAGACTTCAGCTTATTGTGGTAACTCGCAGCATGGTCTCTTAACTGTCTTGGCATATAAAAGCAAAGGCCTTGTTGCACCTGCGGTGTAGGTTTTACATGGAATGCACCCTGGATGGAATATTGACTCAATTTAAAGTTTTCAAATTTTTAAGTAAACTTAGTACGTGAACAATACAGCGAAAGGACAGAAAATGTTTGAAATCGAATTCATGCATGATATTTTGTAATTCTAGTTTTTCATATGGGGGACGCAACAATTGCATTGTTGCGCACTGTTATAATTGTTCGAATCTGTACACACAAATTGTATACGTCTTAAAGTAACACGCACTGTATACAGTAGGACACACAATGGTGCATTCATTTGCTCAAGCATGCACAGAGGATGCAGTAGTTACACACTCAATTTATGTCAATAAATTATTTACGCAAACCTTTTATCTTCTTATTGGTTGGAAATAGTGCTTATGTGCATGTTACATTTTTGTCAAGACGTTCACAAAAAATGTGTTAAACTTTTATTTTTGAACGGAAAATGTGTATCCTTTTAGGTTAGCAATTGAGTTATTATTCACAATGTGTACAACAAATTTAAATTTCAGTGTGCTAATTTTTAGGGTAAAATATGGAAGTCTTCATATGGAAAATCAATTTGCCCAAAATATTTGGGGCAATTTTTTTAAACACATGTTGACACCCATTGACTTTGGCTTAAATGTGTGGCCTAAAATGGATTATGCCTTTACATGTAATCAATCATTCATAAGCCTACTCTGATTCAGAGCGTACTGTAGAACAAGTTTAATTAGAAGTTTTGAATATGAAGATTCGTACTATACCCCACCCTTCCCCAGTTTTGTACTATATCCCCACCCTCTCCCAATTGCAACACTGTTCATAAGTTTAACAGTATACTATTACCCCATCCCTCCCCCATCCCATCCCTCCCCACCCATCCCTCCCCACCCATCCCTCCCCATCCATCCCTCCCCATCCATCCTCCCCACCCATCCCTCCCCCACCCATCCCTCCCCCATTTCTTCCCCACCCATCCCTCCCATTCCTCCCCACCCATCCCTCCCCCATTTCTCCCCACCCATCCCCATTCCTCCCCACCCATCCTCCCCCATTTCTCCCCACCCATCCCTCCCCCATTCCTCCCCACCCATCCCTCCCCCATTCCCCCCCACCCATCCCTCCCCACCCATCCCTCCCCATTCCTCCCCACCCATCCCTCCCCATTCCTCCCCCACCCATCCCTCCCCCATTCTTACCCCACCCATCCCTCCCCTATTCCCCCCATTCCTCCCCAACACTTCCTCCCCACCTAAACATCCCTATTACACTCAACAATTTAACGCAGTACAGTAACGTTAGTACAGTCAAATCGTATTCGGAGAGCTGTGCGATTTTAATACTATCGTTAGCATTGAGTTATGCACTAAAACAACACAGCGGCAAGTCTGCGGCTGGTGGCGCCTGGAATCACACACGAAATTACTGCTACAAAATACAAATTGCATCAAAACTTACATCAAAAGGTTTAACAAGCTAGAAAACTATTTTAGGAAATGATAAATTCCATTCCAAATAAAACTTTATTCACTTACTTCAGTTATTGACAGGAGTTTCCTCTCGGGAGACTCGGTTTTCCGTTGTTGGCCCTACAAACTGTACCAATCAGCTGCGTTTGCAATCCAGCGTTGGCGCTCGTTCAGTATTCGAGCGTAATGCCAGAACAAGACAGGCCGAAAAATCTGAGCTGATTTTCCATAATTGTTGTGGCAGTTTAGGAGATGATGATGAGCATGCCCCAACCCCAGCCCCATAGGCGCGTATCTCGTGCCCCAGAAAATGAAGATCAAATGGATTTTCATCATTTCCTGCAAACAGGATCCTCCAATGCAAAGTGTGGTTTGCCCAAATTGCCCTTCTATACACACACCAGAGGGGGATGGGGGGAAGAAAAAAGGGGGGGGGGAGGGGGAAATGGGAAAAAGTGCTCCCTGGGAGGATTTTACTTTCCAGTTAACAGGTTAACATACAATTGAAAAAATGAGGGAAAATTTGGTAAATTGCTGACAATTTTGCTAAAACATATTGCAAATTTTGGTACAAATTCACCATCACCAAATTATTAGGACAATATTTAACCATATAAATTCGTTTCTTACGTTTTATTTTCTGAACATGTATAGTATACTGGTACATTCTGGTACTTACATATTTTCTACTTCTGATTTCGCCAGAGGGAAAGTTGATTTGCCTATATACCGAAAGTGGGGGAAAATCAAAAATTAGGGGAAAATGAAAAGTGGGGGCGAAACCGCAAAATGCTAAGATGAAAAAAAATCATAACACAAAAAAAATGGAGAAAATGTGATGAAAAAAAAATCTAATGCAAAAATAGATGATACAATGCGATTTTCCAATTCATCTCTATTCTCCAAAACAAGATGGAATTTCCCTGACGTTTTGACTGCATTTAAACTTTCGAAAAGCAAAAAAATAGCTTTTGATTTCGAGTTTAAAATTTCAAAAAAATTAATTATTTCAATAAGAAGCGAAAACTTCCGCCAGTTAAGCCTACAATAATCAAACTTGGTCAAAAATGATTAAGTTATTGGAAATTTTGGTAAAACTTATTCGATGTGGTTAAATTTGAGAACATTTCACGAAAAGTGAAGAAAATTTCCAAAAATTGACGATTTTCAAAAATGAAGGAAATTTTCACAAAATTAACAATTTCAAAAATGAAGGAGATTTCCACAAAATTAAAAAAATCCCAAAATTTCCCATTTAGCAGAAACGTTTGTTTGCAATTTTTTAGTAATTTTTTCCGCTTGTATGCGGGAAATTTGGGACTTCTTTCCCTCCTTGCTCTTCCTACGCCCCTGCCGAAGATCTGAAACAGGAAAAAGGAGTCTTAGTCAGTTAGTTCAGCTGCTGTGCTGAATGCCTGCAGGGGTATATTTCTAAACTATGAACAATTTTGTCCTTTATAATTACTTAGAATAATTTCATAATTTTTGAAAGGGCACCCCCTGCTACCGTCCGCTTCCAGGGCAAGGAGAAGTTTCTCCCTCCCCTTTCCCCATGGTTCCGCCATCAGTGGTTTTTGGATGTCCTCTGGTTTGATAAGAGTCCGATGGTCACAAGCAGTGTTGTAATCATGGATGATCGTGAAGTTATATAAGACCCAAAACATCATTTTTTTCAGAAATAACGTTGGCAAGCTATCTTGATTTCCCTCGCACCACCCCAAGTCCCACAAGACAAACATCCATAAGCGAGCGTTATTTGTCACGGGCCTCGAACGCTATCGATTTATCATTATTGGGCAAAGACTTACGGCAAGAATGTTTCTTCTTTTTTTTATTTTTGGTGGAATTGTTACAGTTCCTCTAAGTTGTTGATTTGTTGATAAATTCTTGTTGTTGCTTTTGACGACCTATTTTTGCATTGTTTTTGCCGCCCATATTCATTCATCAATTTTGTCAAAATTTTCATTTTTCAGCATTGGAGAGGGAATGCCCAGAATTTCGGATGGGGTTCCTCCTGTATACAATGATGCAGTAAGGGACCTAAGGTACATTTTAACATAATAATAATACATAATCATAAATCAGATTTAGAACGCGCACATATCCATCTTACTGTCCTAATGGATGCTCAAGGCGCCGTACATAAACATTAAAATTACAAATAAGTATTCATGAACAATGAAATAAATGAACAGTGATTTTTAATACGGACAGCCATATAACTCGCATAAATTTAGAAGTAAAAAATATGTCAATTTGTATAGTTTGAAAAATTCACCAAACGTGTCCCCCTTTAAGTCGTGCTATCAAAAGTGAAATTAACTGTTCTGTATGCATGCATTATATATTTCATCAAATCTTTAAGTTTTCAATTAAAAGAAGGAATACAATTCTATCTTCGAAATGAGTTTTTTTTTTTTTTCCTGCTTATAGACAATGATAAACAATATGTAATTTTTACTAAACGCTTTCTTACCCGAAATAAAAAGCCAAACACAAGAATAATATCATTATAGCCTACATATATATTTTGACAAAATATACACAATATTGCTTAAAAAATGCGGTTATATACCGCCTGTTTATTACGGCGCTGGTCATATCCTAATTATAGACTATGCGTTAGAAAATTCGTGGCTTGCAATTTTTAGATAACTGTGCTGAGATAACGCACCTAACATTAATGATAAAGACATGTGGCCATTCACATGGGCAGAATGGGGTTGTCAAAAGTGTGTGTGGGAGGGGGGAATCACAAAATCACGCTAAGATGCAAAAAATCACCATGCAAAATACACAAATTTGGAGAGAAAAAACGTGCCCCGTTTCTCCCCCCCCCCCCCCCTTTCCTTCCCCTTTCCACCCTCAAATCCCACCTATGGCCATTCGTGAATTACCCCTTACAATATTTTCCCATCAAACGTTAATACTTATCGGGAAATTTGCCTTGCACAGGGTAGCCTTCTGCATGAGACTGCATGAGTAATTCTACGACAATTAACTTTGTTTTTATTTTCTGCTATACCAATTCACCAAGTTTAACTTCCAACTGGGAAGTAAAATTCTCTCATGCGGGAAAATTTGCCCAAGTTCTGTCCAACCTCACTTTCCACACCTTTGCTCCATAAGCTACCAGTAGTGAAATAATAAGATCTTTGATTTTTGCTATAATGTATTACAGAAACGTTTTGGCATGAGGGAGAGGGGCGCTTTGGATGGGGGGGGGGGGGAGCTGATGTGCCTTCACAACTCATATTTGTTTGTTTTTCACACTCATTGATCTGCTCATACTGCTGTACTGAAAAGTGTCCACTTCGTATTGCTTACAAAAGCTTAAGATTACTTGTGGACTAACGGATAAGAGAATTAGTAATATTAAGTCTTGACTAAAAATAAATTTAAAAAAACAGTCCATAGCATAAAAGTGCCAAAATTACATTTA
Source organism: Chiridota heheva (assembly GCA_020152595.1). Lineage (NCBI taxonomy): Eukaryota > Metazoa > Echinodermata > Holothuroidea > Apodida > Chiridotidae > Chiridota > Chiridota heheva. The sequence continues at coordinate 305,816 of JAIGNY010002236.1, forward strand.
AAGATCTTTGCCGTGCTAAATAGAGATATTTAAATATAAAAGAGAATTTGACGTTTTTAATTGGTCGAAGTATTTATATAAATACTGACAAGTCAGTAAAAAGACAGACACGTGCCACTATTATGTTAGTGATGACGTAGTGGTGACGTAGTGGTGACGTATCAAGAACTTTTATTAGGACGAGATCCCCTCTTTATTTTGCCTTTATATGCTGTGCAACGAAAAATAGACCCGAAGAAAATATTTGTAAAGTGTCTTTCTAATTAGCATATGCACAATGGTATTTCTGTAATAATTTCAAAAAGTGTGACGCCAGTATTTACTTGACAGGGTAGCGAGCCTCTCCTTCTCCCGGGGATAAAAATATTATCTAATTAATTTCCATTATTAAATATTATTCCTTTATATACCAATTAAATAACTCCTAACAGGGAGGTGGGGGAGGTGGGTGATAACCAGCGGCGGCGCAAGGAATTTGATGCTGGGGAGGGGCTGCTTTGTCTCGTAGAGGGGCAAAGGCCCATACATTGGACACAATATATGACCTTACAACATTTTCGGAAAGGAGGGGAGCAAGTGGGAGGCAAAGCGATTTTGTGATTACCCTTTTCCCTCGTAGCGCCACCACGGGTGAGGACTAAATGTCCGAGGAATGAGCTGGACTACCCTAACCCACTGGCGCCGCCCCCATTCTGTTTCTTTTCTTCATCACGTTGCTTGTTTTGTATCGATTGGCTCTACACTTGGACCAATTGTGCCATATGATGGTGGTGGCGTTTTGGGAAATGCACTTCCATCATCTCCCGAGGGCGGTGGGTTGAAGACTATATGGAGAAAATATAAAACAAATATTTAAAAAGTAATTAGATCAGTGGCAAATTTCGATCAATGAAATTTCGATAAATATTCAATTTGGCGTTATTTTTGCATATCAGTCAGTTAGGTTATTGTTGATTATTGTTGCATGTTAAGTTTACTTTGATATTTTTAAGTAACAAAGCGACAAAATTTAGGGCGTATGTAATTGAAACCTTGCTTGTTGCGATTTATAAATCGCAACAAGCAAATATTCTACAAAATCAATAAAACTACTACTAATTTGCATATTTTTCTTATTTTTAAATTTCTACTTTTTCCTAATGCTGTCAAGCATTTGAAACATGTGCGGCTCACACCCCCAAAATTTGCCACAAGCATAATGTTTTGTTTTTTAATAAAGAATATAAATATGCTGAAAGTATTTGCCTATTAAAAAAATTCCCAACCATGTTTCTGCCCCCCTGCCCCCCTCTCCTCCCCGTACTGTATTGATTTATCCTTTTCTTAGGAAATTTAACAATAAAATAAGAAAATCAGCTACATAATAGGCCTACGAGAATTATTGTTGATTATAATTTATCATGAACTTGAAGATAAAGATCATTTTTCTCAAAAAGTGTTGAGAAAATATACTTTCTGGGATGCAAACGGACAAAGCTTACTGGCGTTGTACTGTTATATTGTAACGTAACCAGGTATAACCAGTTTACGTTGGGCAGCAGTTGTGGTTTTGTGTTAATGATTTAAGTAAAAGATATCATATATCGGGGTTGGAAATTTAATCTCCCGACCAAAATGTAGAAAACGATCGGGTCTTGCGGGGTAAAGGCAATAGCATTAGAAGTTCGTAATGTTGACTAAAACATTAGAAAATCGCCTGCTAAATAGTACAAGAACAGTATTGTTGATTATTTGAAAAATGTTTTTCCTCTGAAAAAGTGATGTATACATCAGGCACTATCTTTGGAAGAGAAAGGGCGGGGATTCATGCGAGGATAAAGCTCCCCCCCCCACCCCCTCCCAAGCTCCGCTTTCTACGTCTATATGATACTCACAATAGTTGGATTCAGAGGCGGCGGTAGGATATGAACTGGGTAATGTTGTGTAACTCATGATAGGCCGCGTCATAACCTGCAAAATCAATCAAATTAAATTCAAATCAAGTGAAGTAAAGAATCAGACCGCTCCAATACTTTCAAAAATATTATATTAAAATGAATCTTCAAATTTCATGAAGAAAAAAAAAATGTCCTGGAATTTGCCAGCTTTTCCTAGAAATGTTTAATTGTATCCTGAAATTCAGAGAAATTATCAATTTGGCTTACTATGCGTAAACAAAAAAAAAAAAAGAATTAAATTAAAAAAGATCTATAGCTAATTACAACAAACTGTTCGATAACAGCAAAAACTTATCAGCGTATAAAACATTATTAAGACTGCCATAAGACTTCCTGAAATATTGCCGAAATTATGCCGAATAAAGTTTCCCGAAAACTTCCAAAGGTTCAGAATGTCGGGTAATTATTACTTCATAATATACAACGAAAATAAGTCTCAAGTTATTAATGGCCACTTTACATGCGCGTATAATAGACAGATACACTTTGTGGGCGGTTTATTGTGGTCCAAAACGATTGCTGATTGGCGTTCAGTATAAGTGCAAATTGAACCAATCAGAACACACGAATGGAGCTCTATTCATTTCAACATTAAAGACAGATAACTGACCTTAAAAAAAAGGCTTCGAAACTATGAGGACAACATGAAATTTCAAAAGACTAGAGACAACATTATGACATTAGCAAGAATGTCACAATAGCATAAATGATCATAGATATCAACCACAAACAAAGATGACCATTTTTGTTAAATTTGGAGAAGGGAGAGGGGGCACATAAGTAAAGTACTTTTACATTGAAAGGTTTCTCAATATGAAAATGTTGGTTGATTAAGCCAGTCAATTTGACTTCTGGTAGAAAATAAAATGTCTTCTATTCAGACAAAAAGATCCGGATTTACGGCTACTGTATATATGGGTTCAAAGTCCACCAAAGGTGGGGCGGGGTACGGCTCTGACTTTTGAAATAAACGACCCGATCGGGGCATCTTATACACGCTGATCTGAGGTAAAATTGAACATGAAAGATGAAAGCAAAAAACAATCTTACCACTGATTTTGTTTTTGAAGCATTTATTGTCCTAAAAGCCACTATGGCTCCAGCATTTGTGGCTATTAGCTCTGCCGATGCAATGACGATAAGGACCGAGTCAATGGCGATACGTGTAGTCCGATTCGGCTGTTGGAATAGAAAATATGTAATACGAAACCTTTTTACATATGCACTGGGCGGCCATTTGGCCCACCGGTCACTTCATTTGGCCCACCAGTCACTTCGTATGGCCAACTAGCATGACCAATCACTTCATTTGGTCTACCAATCACTACATTTGGCCCACCAGTCACTTCGTATGGCCAACTAGCATGACCAATCACTTCATTTGGTCTACCAATCACTTCATTTGGCCTACCAGTCACTTCATTTGGCCCATCAGTCACTTCATTTGGCCCACCAGTCACTTCATTTGGCCCACCAGTCATTTCATTTGGGACACCAATCACTTAATTTGGCCCACCAGTCACTTCATTTGGCCCACCAGTCACTTCATTTGGCCCACCAGTCACTTCATTTGGGGCACCAATCACTTAATTTGGCCCACCAGTCACTTCATTTGGCCCACCAGTCACTTCATTTGGTCCACCAGTCACTTCATTTGGGGCACCAATCACTTCATTTGGCCCACCAGTCACTTCATTTGGCCCACCAGTCACTTCATTTGGTCCACCAGTCACTTCATTTGGCCCACCAGTCACTTCATTTGCCCCCACCAGTTACTTCATTTGGCCCACCAGTCACTTCATTTGGCCCACCTGTCACTTCATTTGGCCCACCAGTCACTTCATTTGGCCCACCAGTCACTTCATTTGGCCCACCAGTCACTTCATTTGGCCCACCAGTCACTTCATTTGGGGCACCAATCACTTAATTTGGCCCACCAGTCACTTCATTTGGCCCACCAATCACTTAATTTGGCCCACCAGTCACTTCATTTGGCCCACCAGTCACTTCATTTGGCCCACCAGTCACTTCATTTGGCCCACCAGTCACTTCATTTGGCCCACCAGTCACTTCATTTGGCCCACCATTCACTTCATTTGGCCCACCAGTCACTTCATTTGGCCTACCAATCACTTAATTTGGCCCACCAGTCACTTCATTTGGTCCACCAGTTACTTCATTTGGCCCACCAGTCACTTCATTTGGCCCACCAGTCACTTCATTTGGCCCCAGTCACTTCAGTTGGCCCACCAGTCACTTCATTTGGCCCACCAGTCACTTCATTTGGCCAACTAGCATGACCAGTCACTTCATTTGGCCCACCAGTCACTTCATTTGGCCCACCAGTCACTTCATTTGGCCCACCAGTCACTTCATTTGGCCCACCAGTCACTTCATTTGGCCCACCAGTCACTTCATTTGGCCCACCAGTCACTTCATTTGGCCCACCAGTCACTTCATTTGGCCCACCAGTCACTTCATTTGGCCCACCAGTCACTTCATTTGGCCCACCAGTCACTTCATTTGGCCCACCAGTCACTTCATTTGGCCCACCAGTTACTTCATTTGGCCCACCAGTCACTTCATTTGGCCTACCAGTCACTTCATGTGGCCCACCAGTCACTTCATTTGGCCCACCAGTCACTTCATTTGGCCCACCAGTCACTTCATTTGGCCCACCAGTCACTTCATTTGGCCCACCAGTCACTTCATTTGGCCCACCAGTCATTTCATTTGGGGCACTAATCACTTAATTTGGCCCATCAGTCACTTCATTTGGCCCACCAGTCACTTCCTTTGGCCCACCAGTCACTTCATTTGGCCCACCAGTCACTTCAGTTGGCCCACCAGTCACTTCGTTTGGCCCACCAGTCACTTCATTTGGCCCACCAGTCACTTCATTTGGCCAACTAGCATGACCAGTCACTTCATTTGGCCCACCAATCACTTCATTTGGCCCACCAGTTACTTCATTTGGCCCACCAGTCACTTCATTTGGCCCACCTGTCACTTCATTTGGCCCACCAGTCATTTCATTTGGGGCACCAATCACTTAATTTGGCCCACCAGTCACTTCATTTGGCCCACCAGTCACTTCATTTGTCCCACCAGTCACTTCATTTGGCCCACCAGTCACTTCATTTGGCCCACCAGTCACTTCATTTGGCCCACCAGTCACTTCATTTGGCCCACCAGTCACTTCATTTGGCCCACCAGTCACTTCATTTGGCCCACCAGTCACTTCATTTGGCCCACCAGTCACTTCATTTGGCCCACCAGTCACTTCATTTGGCCCACCAGTCACTTCATTTGGCCCACCAGTCACTTCATTTGGCCCACCAGTCACTTCATTTGGCCCACCAGTCACTTCATTTGGCCCACCAATCACTTCATTTGGCCCACCAGTCACTTCATTTGGCCCACCAGTCACTTCATTTGGCCCACCAGTCATTTCATTTGGGGCACCAATCACTTAATTTGGCCCACCAGTCACTTCATTTGGCCCACCAGTCACTTCCTTTGGCCCACCAGTCACTTCATTTGGCCCACCTGTCACTTCATTTGGCCCACCAGTCACTTCACATGGCCCACCACTTTTTCAAAAACACTGGTATACTGCAGCATGGTGAGCCTATTTACATATGATTCAGATGGAAAATTCACTTTCAAGAGGTAATTTTATTCAATTTTATGTCATTATTTTCTGCTTAAAACATGAATTATTTGTCCCCACACACACACTCACACACACGCACACACACACACACACACACACACACACACACACACCTCCCTTTACTCGGTGGCGACGCTTTTGCGTTCTGGACACACTGTCTACCGTTGCCATTTTTGCCATCAACTTGTGAAAATTCCTTCAATAAATGTAAATAAAATCTAATGAATTTGTTTTGGTTATACTAAGGACTGTTATTTTCGGGGACAGGGCACCTTTCTTCCACCGCAGGGAAATAATAAAAAGAAGATAAGGCCTTCCTAGAATTTGAAAAATGTGTTCATACGTTGCGTTCTGAATATGTTCTATATAGCTGTATAGTGTCATCAGGGAGTTGGCATTAGACGCCAACTCCCTGGTGTCATGACCTGCTTGAATTAATTTCCTTTTTTTTCTTTTCAGACCATGGTCTTTGACCAGTTGTGGAACACTCTCATGTTCAGAACATACATGTGGACCCTATCAACCACGAAAATTGTGTAAATTAGACAAAACTCCCTATATTTCGTAAAATCCCTACTGAATGGCATGGCAACCGCGTTTGCCTGTTGACTGTTGCTGTTACAGCGGAGAAAATAAAGCCCCGCCCATAAGAGCTTGAGAATACAAAGTTGTCCTGACTGTATAACCAGTGTGTCAGGCAAGGAAAGAAAATCCTAAATCACACAAAAAGCATCAATGAGATATGAAGACAGAGCAAAATAAAAGGAATAAACAATCTGAAAATGGAAAGAAAATATATATTTCTGCCCGCCCCTCCCTTACAAGTTTTCACAAGAACTGAAGAAAGAGCAAAAAAAAAAAAAAAATTAAGGCCTTATGAAACATCACGGCTTATGGAGCGCAATAATTCAGTAATCACAACACATGGAACACAACAAAAAGATGGTAACTTTGGTGGGTAACCCCTTGCATGGGCCCAAGCAAATACTGATTTCCGGGCCCTAACAATAACATTGCTATATGGGGACCGAGCAATAAACTCCCACGAAAACCCTATAGTTGCGCCACTGCCCTGTTCATTGATGACTATTAATGGCGGCGCCAGGCACCATAAACTGGAAGGGACATTGAGACGACCTACCCGGATTTGGACGAATCGGAAAATCGATATTGGCGGGAATGGGGGTAGAACGAGTCTCTCGGTCCTCACCGTGCATGGCGCCGCAACTGGTATAGCTATGATTGGACAGTTGGGCTTTGGGGTTGAACTAGTACTTACCATGTGATTGGCTGCCACTATCGGCTCTTTGCTCGTTGCCACGCCCATTGTAATTATGATATTGATGCTGTACAGCATGGAGAAGATGTTGAGAGTGACATACCATATCAACTATATGAAAAGGGAGAAAATAATGATCTAGAGAAATTGCAAATTAGCTAATTGTATAGCTAATTTCTTCGATTGTTTTAAGACGCATAGCTTGGCGTGTGGGTCATGGTTTGATTGGTGACAAAATTTGACGGGTCAAGAAGAGGTCACGCTTTCCTAAAATATCATATCAATACCATCATTCATCCCCCCTAACCCCTTATCTCCTCCCCCCCTCCCTGCCCCTTTTCCATTCCCCATCCCCTCTTCCCGCAGGTTTTTTTATTATTTTTACGTATACAGATTTTTCACTGCTGGGCCAATTGACGGTAGTATCTGAATATTGGCATCTGCAGACAGTGATTCCCTAAAGCATACCGGCAAAATCACAAATACAAATTTTCCTACCACAAATGATAAGCGAGGGGGCAGAACCACAAATTCACGCTAAGATACAAATTTATCAAGATACAAAAGATATACATTCGGGAAATAGGGTGGGGAAAATTCCTCTTTGCCAACCCGTAATCCCATGGTTACGAAACAGATATAGAGGTCACGCTTTCCTAAAATATCATATCAATACCATCAATCCCCCACCCCCCCCATCCAATCCCCCACCCCACCCCCACCCAATCCCCACCCCAGCCCCACCCAGCCCCACCCCACCCCCCCCCCAAAAGGGTGGGGAATCCTCTTACCAACCCCTAATCCCATGGTTACGATTTGAATATATACGTACCGTGCAATAAGCGTTGTAACCAACTCGACCTGCCGCTCGACACCCAATTGCGCCGCCCACAATGAACTGCATGGAATACAGGAAATATGGAGAAATTTGTATAGGGAAATCCGTTCTAAAAAAAATTGGATGAGACTTCACCAGTTAATCTGATAACAGCTATTGACGTCACTTAGACGGCATTTATTGATTGGCTGGTCAAGAATTAAGTAAATATCTCGACCAATTAGAAACGTGTTTTATTGTATATGTATCTCCACCTTAACACGATATATGGCCTTTAAAATAGCTGTTTAATTGTCGCCATATCTAATTTCAAGATTTGAAGAGTAAAACTAGTTCAAGGAAGGGCGGTGAGTTTTCTTCCAGATGTGACCTGCAGATTTAAAGTAGGTATAATTATCTATTATTGATTGATTGGTTGATTGTAACTTTATTTTCACTCTCTTGCAAATACAACAATATACAGGTTAAGAAAATAATAATTGAGCTATTACATACATTTATGACAATATTTATAGGGATAGTGAGGGGGTTATCTGCTCAAGCCAGAAAGGCTTATCGAGGCAGAAACCCCATATGTCAATCGATAGAGAATATAAAAATAATGCTATACGCACTAGTTCCCTATTTTTCGCCAGCTGGTCAAGGAGTATATATACTTTATATATATGTATTTATATATATATATATATATATATATATATATATATATATATATATATATATATATATATATATATATATATATATATATATATATATATATATATATATATATATATATATATATATATATATATATATATATATATATATATATATATATATATATATATATATATATATATATATATATATATATATATATATATATATATATATATATATATATATATATATATATATATATATATATATATATATATATATATATATATATATATATATATATATATATATATATATATATATATATATATATATATATATATATATATATATATATATATATATATATATATATATATATATATATATATATATATATATATATATATATATATATATATATATATATATATATATATATTATATATATATTAAGAAAATTGTAGTGCAATCTAAAGGAATTACATTTTCCAGATTATACGTCAATTATTGGATCAAAATCTACAACGTAGGACCAGGTGGTGAATGTCCTAACAAGATATAATTTTAGTGGGCTTAGGTGAATGTCCTAACCCCTATGATTTTAGTTCCCCTTAACGTTCCCTTACCCCGTCCCTCTTCCCCTCCCCGTCCCCCCAGTACCCTCCCGTCCGTCCCCTTCCCCGTCCCCACCCCGTTGCCCCGTTCCCCATCCCCCCTCCCCTGTCCCCTCTCCGTCCCCTTCCCGTCCCCTCACCGTCCCCATCCCCCTCCCGTCCCCTCCCGTCCCCACCCTTGTTCCCTCTCCCGTCCCCCGTCCCCATTGTTCCCCCCCGCCCGTCCCCCGCCCGCCCCTGAAAATAAATAAATAAAGTTATAAACACATCTTATTATTCATCATCAATATATTACAATAAGTAAATATTTTACCCAAGCTCCAGCCCATATTGGAGTCGCGATGTCTGATTCCTGGCAATCAATGCTGATCGCAACGATTCCGAAAATTATCGACAAAGTGCCGAGGAGCATCTGAAGTTTTCCGGTCAATAAACATCTTCGCCTATCCACGGCACCATAAGTGGTTTCTCGAGTTACTGTTGTGATCTTTAAAGTTTGAGACAATTTTAAACATTTCCTGTAGTCATTTAATTTATCATAGCAAGGTCATCATGATATTGATATTTCACAAAATAGTATTCTCCATGGGCTGGCGAAGAGTGGACCAGCGGACTTGTTCGCACAATGATTTATCAAATTTAATGATATGCAAAAATAAATAAATTGGCATACTGATAAAATGAAATTGCATGTTGCCATGAAACTATTCCTCCTTTAACGCTACCACTTCCCGCCGCCCCGTTCTCTTTTCGACAAGAAAATATATTTAGAAATAAATAACGTTAATATACAGTCCTTTCCAAATGACTTTATTTCGCTAATATTTGTCTGACTACCAAGACTTCATGTTTTGCATATCTCCTACACTTCAGTGGCGCCGGAAGTAGGGCCAAAGGGTCATAGCCCTCACTTTTCAGGATTTCTTGTTATATATCCCCCAGTTTTTCGGAAAAATCCATTTTACTTCAATGCAGAAATATTAACATATGACAAAAACTGAACAGTTTTTCCGTTTTCCCCACCCCTCATTCTTTGACAATTTTACGGCGCCGATGCTCCTACAAAAAAAAAAAAAAACATAATCCTTGAACATTTCTTAATGGTTTTATTACTGGAGAGTATCATCAACTTATTTTAATTAGGGTTTATTCCTCTAATTAGAAACTTTTTTTACAACTTTTGCTTAATTGCAGCATCGGATGCGTGTGGTATGAATTAACTGCTGCGGCAGTGTGTAGCCTATAACGTCAAAGTAGCGCATCTACTCTTCAAAACATGATTCCAGAAAATATAAACTCTCAAATTTTCTGAAATTTCTTCAAATTCCTTCTTATTTCCTGAGATTGTTTCAAATTCTTTCTAATTTCCTGACAATTCTACAAATTTTCCTGATATTTGTTAAAATTTATTACTATTTCCTTTTAGTTCGAAACAAATCTTTACCCAAAATCAAATAAGTATGTAAAATAGTTTAAATGATAAGACGAAATTAATTGACACAGGAATATTTTGACAAAATTCCTTATATGTATTATCATTCCAAAAAATGGGAGAAATGGAACAAACAAAAAAAAAAACCTTTCTATTACAAGATTTCCCGAAGATTCCTGGAATATTTCCATTTCCCAAATTACGGATAATTTCCATGAAAGTTGTAGCCTTATGCCAGTGGCGCATATAAAGCGAGGGCCAGGGGGCCAAGGCCCCCCAATTATTGTATTGGCCCTCAATAATGAGGGTCTAACGAATTAATTTTGAAGAATCAGATTCCATGGCATCTTTTTTTCTTTCTTCCGGAAGTCTTTATTTTCGTGAAATTACAAAATGTTGTCAAATATACTAAAACTTCCAATAATTTTGCAATAGTCTCAAAGTGGGCTGTCCAATTTTCCCCCAATTTGAAAATTCCCCATATTACTGATATTTAATTGTCTAATCCGTTTTGTTGTTTTTTTTTGTGAAAAAATAATTTGCCAAAAATACTGATGATTTGTTTGTGTTATTTTGTTTTTGCGTTTCTAAATTTTACGGTATAGTCAATCATTCGTAAGATTTGTTTTTGAACCTCCTCATCACGGCCAAAATTCTTGTAGGACTGGGGACGGGGCACCTAGGGCGCAAACTACATTTTTACCTAGCAATGGTTGTAATTAGGATGTAAACCTTGGTAAAACTTCATTACGTTTCATGTGGGAATGGGTGAGGGTTTTGCTTAGCCAGAACTTCTTCGCTAGGCTGGCCCACCAGTCACCCACTTTGTTGAGGATAATTAAGGCTCCTCATTCACCGTCCCCTTTTGAAAAGATAACTTCCTTCGTAAAGATTGAGAAAGGGGCGCATTACCTGCGACGGCATAGGGCCGTGGTGCACATTGCACTGCTCGTATCCTTGATACGTCATTGTGTGGCACCGTCAGGCTGCGCCTACTTGCGATTTCTATCTGGCTGAGGCACCTGCTGTCTGTAATATGGAAAATGAAACTAATACCAACTGACTGACTGACTAATAAATAGAAAATGTGTGTGGGGGGTGTTCCCCAGTAGCGACGCCACGAAGAGGGCAAAGGGTCTCGTCTCATATTTCTCGCCAAGATCCCATGATCGATTTTCCAAATCATCCAAATCCAAGGAGAGGAGAGGTTGGGGGTATAGGTCCCTCAATGTCCCTCCCAATTCGTTGTGCTTTTCCCCCACCACCGTATGGTCACGCCACTGTTTATGATAGAGCAGTTGAAAGTGTCGTGTCAAAGCTACGAGATTCTATATATGCTCTTTGCCACAAAGTGACGGTGGAGAATTTAGGTTAGATCAATAAATGCATCATGGGCGTAAGAAATAGATTGAAATCTTTTTAGGGGGCAGAAGTACTTTTCGATCACAAAGACGTCAACAGTGAATCTGAAAAAATATGTTGCGCAACGGTATCATCAATTACGCGGGTCTCACAGCTAACTGTACTATTACAAAGAATTTCACGTGACATCTCGAGTTTGCGGTTATTTATTATATTTAGGTTATGCGTATGATATTCTGAATATTTAGGGGGGGGATGTGATGGGTGGGTGGGAGGAAAGGGGAAAGGGGGGGGGTGGTTCTGACTAATACTTGTTCTGGATACCTCTGGATTTGCTTAGCTTCGGCCCAAAGTCTTTGAGTTGCATATACCCCTAAACCCTGAAGGAAAATATAAAGCATAATCAGAAAATGTTATTGCCCGACAACGTACGATAGGCGATGGTACCGGGTGTCCTGGTTCTTCAACACTATACCACCAAATGTGTCGATAGGTTCTATGACTACTTACTTATTCGATTTTTTAAAACAAAATCTTCAATTATAATGCACGTACCTTCTAGTTTAGGAGATGATAAATGTGTTCCAAACAAGTTAGCACACAATAGTATTGTGTACATTCAATCTGAAAAATGCGTAGCGAATCGCTTCCTCTTTATGTAAGCTGTATATTGTAAATTATCACAGTGCCGAAACTGAAATATTAACTATAATAATATTACTTTGCAGACATTTTGTATATAGCTGTGTATGCATAAACTTGATCTGCTGATTAATAACAGATCAAAGGGTAAAGTTACGTCATCATTATTCACATGATTTGTTTATACAATGTTTACTTGTCTGATTCACCTACATTGGCGGCGGAAGGGACGGACCATGTGAGTAAAGTATTCTAATGTCTTTCGGATGAAGATTATTTTCAATAGGGGTTGGGTCTTTTTAAGGCTGAAGTGAAATGGTGTTGCGCACGTCACCGAATGACTCAAATATTGGTAACATGGTAAATTAATTCCCCTTGAAACCTTTTTCTGAAGCAAATCTTATCCAGTTTGGACAAGCATAGTCGGGACAAAGTCTATACCTCCTTTCTGTATCCACGGTGCGTGCCATATCATGTACCAAGAGATAATGGTTATATTCTAGATATTTATGCCAAGTCTTTATCAAAATATATTGGAACATGTTTCGAAATGTTCTCCTCTAAGATCCACCAAGTAATAAGAGCCATATGTTTACACACCTTCTACCAGATAACACATTAACAACCGAGGACGTCATCGCTTGACATAGGTTTTCCTTCTGATCTGGAAGATGTTAACGCGAAAATATCACACAAATGATGACATGGTTCATTAACAGCACACTCTTGATATGGCGCTATTAACATTTCACTTAAAACATATCCACTTCTCCTAGTCTATCCAAACTGTCAAGTGGTCACATAGCTGAAATGACAAGAGACCCAATGAATGACGACATCAGGGCAGTGGCGGAGCGTCGGGGGGAAATTGCCCCCAATAATTTTCATTACCGTTACTTGCCCCTTATATGATATTAAATTGTTTGTTTTGCCCCCTTCCTCCCCATCAATGATCTAACCGCCTGATAAAATAAAACAGTCGTTACTTTTTTGAGCAAAATAATTAACCACCGCCATATTAACTCCTAAAATCGTACAATATTTATTTATTGATATGCTCTTGTAAGTATTTCGGCCGTTCAGCTTTAGCCGGTTGCAGTATGTTACCATAATTTGGGTCAATTATTACTAAATTTATACATCAATATATCACACTCCATTTCTTCAATGCGTCTCTGTAAATTATATAAATAAAACAGCGCTCCCTCAGTACATAAATGTTTTGTCGTCTGCCTGGGCGATCATCATGAAGAGACAAAAGCTCAAGCATGATTTACCAAGAAAGTCTTTTAGAGGAAGGGTAAGTATGCTACTTATAATTTCTTCACCAAAACTGATGATTTTAAGATAATATATGATTAAGTAATGTTTAAAATAAAAACATTTGAAGTCCATATGCAAGAGTTCAATAATAGATCAATAATTATCAGTCCGGAAGCAACCCGAAAAACTGGGTACTTTGAAATATTCCCAAAATTGGATACTTTTATGTATTACGTCATCGCATGAGCCCACACATTTGACTAGCTCTCACTAAATGTATGGGGATTTCTCATTTTCCGCTCCGGATTGTCCAAAAATTCACTGATTATCCTGAAATTTTGGAGACGGATAGTAAATAGATATTCAAAACTTTTTGCCGCTGCTTTTTGAAATTCATCGTCGCCTTTTTGGGAGATTCAGCGAAACAGATTGCTCATAAACAATTTTGTTGGGGGTAATTTTTTTCGCCAGTGCACCACAACTGGTTATCAAAGGCCGTGGACATTGACTTGATTGCTGATGTTATGTCTGTCCGTACGTCGTACCTGTGTTCTCGTCCGGGTCGTATTAAGCGTTTCGTGATAGCATTGATGCTATCATAACCGAATACGCAGGCGACGACCCCGTCATTGTAATTGTGTGTTTACTCGTCGTCGTCGTGGGTATTTTAAGTACCCAGTTTTTTAGGGGGGTTGCTTCCGGATCGATTATAGGGAATTACCACAAATTCACATTTAAGCTCATAAGAGTCTTAATGTTAGGTGTTTAAGAGAGAAAATGTGCTTTTTTGGTCACGGAAAACTGACACTTCGTCTTCTAATAGGTAGCACAAAACTAATCAGTACCCCTGAAGAAACCTACGTTGAAAAGATCACCTGACCGTGTTTTTTTCCCCTTTTACTAACCTTTTCTCATGGGGGTTGTTATTTTTGGCTAAGGTAGCGGTAAAGAATAACTTGATTGGCCCAAAAGTGCCAAGAAAGCGCAAGGTACCGGCAAGATAAGGAGGAGGGAAACGAAACCTAACGTAAGTTGATAAAATGGTATTTTATAGAACATAAATATTTTACAGAACACTACGACCTTGTGGTTGGAGAAATTAAATCCAGATTTTGTGAGAATGATTTTACCATTCTAAGAAACACAGAATGAAGCCGTATTGATGGGTCGAGAAGTTACGCAAAATGACTTGAACGAAATAGCGCAGATTTACCAAATCGACAAGAGAACTTGAAAGTGAAAGTGAAATGTACAAGAGCTTGGTGCATCGACATGACGATTGGTTTAGGCAGCCATGGCAAAACGGATCCAAAATAATGAACACTTGACATCCTCTTCCCCTCTTATTAGGGAGCACTTTCAGCGCACAATGTGAAGGCGGTTCTGCTGTACCTTCCTTCTGAAATCATCAAGAGTTTATCGGTCTATACCAACTTCTTCGGCATCGTGCGAGAGGTCGTTTTCCTGCTTGAAACGGCTGAAATCATATTACAAGATCACCATGCATCAGCAAAGATTGACAGGGCTGGCGATGTTTATGATAGAAAGAGGAAGTGAATTGGACGTGAATGAAATCAGATTCGTTTGCAAAAAGGAAATGCTGAAAATGTTTAAAAAATAAGCTGCGCTATTTGTATTTCAGTTTCAGATTATTTGACAATCATATTTGAATGTTTGAATGTTTGAAACCAAAGTGCTCTAAAATTAGTCTGGGAGAAATCCGAAATAAAATATTCACTTAAATCTAAAATGGAATGTTAGTGTATTGTAAGCCTCAATAGAGCAACAGTACCATGTAAATATGTTTCGACATGATGCAAATCATACTATAATATAGGGATTTCATCACGTGACTCTTAACTCATCTGGAAGCCATTTTGCCTGAAAAACGTCGTTGCGTTTCATGCGTCTTCACATAGCTCAGTCACATCACACGTACAACAAACATACTGCCTGCTAACCTACCTACCAGTTCAGCGAATTTGATTGTTTTTGCTCGCGGCCGTGATTTTACTTCATATTTTTCTAACGTTTTATATATTCCCGGGTATGCGAAGAGTAACTTTTACGTGAACGCCATCTGAATGTTCGGTATACGCAGACAAAGCCTACATACCTGGCATAAAGTGCTCACCAGCTCACTGCAAATCCTAGTGTGAACCAAAGGTTGAAAGATGTTGCGTCGTACAGCAGAAACTCACTTCGAACGTCGATCAGGATCAGATGGAAATTGAGAAAATGTCTTTTTATTCCCCGGTACACGTCTATTAGTGCAACCAACGACACAGCAAATTTCCGGCATAATTATCTTACAAAAATTATCTTATATAACAACATGCAAACGTTTGTAAGTCTAAGTAAGTGTACAGCAGACGATCGTTCTCGCCCGACAAAATGGCGATTTAAACAAGGTCATGTGACATCATGACGTCAGCTGAAACACCCTTATAGACTGATAGATGAAGCAAAGTTTCAAATTTTGATAAAATAGGGATTAAACGATTAGATTAATTAAGTAGTAAAGTAAAAACTCATTATTGTCAGGATTGTCACACTTTGACCATTATCAAATCTTGGATGTGTGCGCTATTCTCTTAAGTGTGTGGTGGCAGCGGTTTTACTCCATTCCATGGCAAAAGCTACCGTCTTGCAGGTGGGTCACAAATGAAAAATGACATTTTACCCAACATACAGGGAGCTTTCGCAACCAAACACTAATCCTAACAGCTTAGAATTAGAATTGGACTTCAAAATATATATCTGTATATATTACTTTTCCCCAAACTGCCAAACAGGATAGCAATGGCACAAATTTCCTCTTGGCTTAAATTCTGGACCTTAACCTTGTCGAACCCCTAACTTACTGTTCAAATGAGTGCAATTGCTATCCAGAAAAAAATCGCGAAAAAATAACGGCCCTGAGCGGGATCATGCGATCTCATCGACATCTCGAGTTTTAAAATCATTTGGTTATGTTTCTAGATTATACCCTTCCTTAATTCCTAATACCCCCTCACCATTTCCAAAGTTGTTTTCTTTTTGTGTGTTTTTAAGGGAAAGTAATATTGCCCAGCATACAGGGAGGTTACGAAGCCTTCCCCTAACCTATAGGGTGCGAATAGTTTGCTCCCAAACTGTAAAAACCTCCTTGCTTGTGGGGCAATATATACTCCTCCGTTTTTAACATAGGTCTAGAATTTCGAAACGCAATGGGCAACATTAAATGAGGTGGGAGGGAGGAGGGTTAAGATGAGCAAGGTATGTTAGGGGAGCGGCACACACAGACGTTTCTGGCTAAATCTACAATAATGTAGGTAAAGTCATGCATATATACTGCATTCATTCACAACGAAATTAAATTCATTCAGATGATATACTGACAACTTTACTCAACTGTGAGTTTCTTTGATTATATCAAAATATCTGGGTTAATCTATTTCTCGTTTCATTTCTTTACTTACAAATTTAATATCTAAATGCAAATCGTAGTACATTAAGTTAAAATAAGTTAATCAAGCTCATTGTGAGTAGAAAACACTTACGCGAAATTAGGTGTGATTGTTCCTTGTCGATTAAAATGATCCTCTAGTGAGTACTTAAAACTGCTTATCGCGTTACTGTACTCAGCATATGAATAAGTATAAACACAAGTACGAGTAACATGCATACGTATACGCAGAATAACTATCCACTCATGACGTACACGAAATATCGTTCTTTCGTGAATTAGGTGTGTGTACATTTATTTAACATATAGTTCACAAAATGTATTTTAAGAAAATATTGTTTCATTTGCATAGAGTACAGAAAATAATGATACAAATTAAATGTGATAAAAACTGTAGCATCAATTCCAGATAATGCCCGAGGTTATACGGTTTGAAGTTACGTTAGGCAGACAATGTTCATGGCTATAGGTCTAAGCATTAATCAATAACGTTAGGCCTCGCCTTGGAACATATACTGATAGCAGGCCCATGCACAACGGCACAATATGGCACTCAATGTAGGCTCAATGTAAAGTTTTCAATACACATTTTAAGTGCCCCTATGTTGGAGGTCAATTATCATTGCAGGAAGTTAAAGGAATATTCCCATGGATTTTCATTTTGTTTTTATATGATAGAGACTTTTTTAGAAACAAAGTGGTGAAAAAACTATGGTAATATGTTATTCCATTTAGAAGTAACGAACTATTAAAGTATTTTTGAATTTGGATAAAAAGTGACTGATTGGCAACATCTGTGATGTCATAGAGACAATTTCAACAAATTGTCTTTTGTTTTTTTTTAAAGATATGGATTTGTTTTTTCTCATTGAAAATGTGATGTACACCAAGAAAAAACAACAAGTGTTTTCTTATATATTCCACCCTGTCTCTTTAATGAACCATAAATGCTGTTCGATAATGTAAAACAAGTGTGATTAAATCTATATGAAATGTATAAGAGGCAATTCCAGTACAGTTCTTAATAAGAACTGTACTGGAATTGCCTTGATGACATCACCAAGCTGAAGGATACTGTACGAGGTGTGTTAAAGAACATTTTTCCTTTCTTTAAATTGTTATAACTTCTAAATGGAATAAGATATTGACATAGTTTTTTCACCACTTTGTTTCTCTAAATTTTCTCTATCATATTTGAAAAAATAAAAATCCATGGGACTATTCCTTTAAGTATATAAAGATACAAACTTTTTAAATGGAAAAAGAGTGTCTCAAAATACACTTCCATGCATGTCTGTGCTCTACAAATGAAATGATTATATGTTCTGAAAATACATTTTGTGAACTGTATGTTAAATAGATGAATTATACTGTAGCCTGATTCAGGCAAGAGCGGTACTCTGTTCTCAATTCTCTTTTTTTTAACTGTTTACTCAATGTTGGTTTACTCACATAAACAACTACACCACACAGTGAATGTATTTACTTGAAAGTGGGTTAGATATGGGATAAACTATAATATACACAGATGTGAGTAACAATAATTAAAAGATTCGAATAACTTACTAAATTTTATTCATTTCCTTGTGTTACTTTATTCACAATGTGCGTAAAAAATGGAACGTAAAGTTAATCAATCTTTAAGGTTTCCCGCGAGCCCATAAGCGCAATTATTGTTCACTATTTTGGCGTCACTCAGTCTGTGTGTGCAGAAATTTGTTTTGTACAGTAAGTTGCATTGACTACAAGAACGCGCGCCGCCGTTAGATAGCTGTACTGCACCAGTACCGCGTAGGATGTAACTGACAGCTTATTTTAAGCAATCACCGCACGAATTTGCGCAAACATCCTACGCGGTACTGGTACTGTACAGCTGGCTAACGGGCGCGCGCTTCATGTAGTCAATGCAACTTACTGTAGAAAACAATTTCTGCACGTACAGACTGAGAGACGGCAAAATGGTGAACAAACGTTGGACTTACGGGCCCGCTGCGGGCTTTGTAAATCTGATTGCTGGTTAAATGGTTAATGGGGCACTCCGGAGCAGTGGAAGATCTTACTAATGTTCATGGCACTGTTACCAAAAGGTTTCATTGGGGTAAGGAACAAGAGTGTCTGTGGGTGGTATAATCAGAAAGGCATAGCATTCTGAAGTAAAACCCTCACGTGTTGACCCTATTGCCATGTACCAAAGATGGAAAGCTGCTACCACTCCGAAGCGTTCTTAATATTCTACATAAGATGTACGATTGTCATGGGTTGCAAAAGCCATCAAACACCGAAACTATAAATTCTTCATAACTGCAGGGTCTTTTCCGACGTTGATAGTAGCCTATACCAGCATATAGAAATGGTAGCAGCCTATGGTAATCTGGTGATAACCGATACAATCCGATGTTTATCGATACAATCCTGTGAATACCGATACCTGTAAAGAAGAAATTTGAAATACCACGAGCGAAATTGTTTATATGGGGAAGTAGCGGCGCAACGGGGAGGTAGGAGGGGAAGGGGGAATTCTCCACGAATCATTTTCCCCACAATTTCCCTTCCCCCCCCCTCCTTACCAAAAATAAATAAAATGTAAAGCTTACTACGGGCCCGCTTATAATGATTAACCGAATATCCTTCAATTTGTGTTTCACGTGGGCTATGCAACCACAAAATAGTAGGTGACGACCCTCTATTAAAGTGTCTTCAACATTTGTTTGTCCTTGTATCAGTTCGCGTTTGAAATATTTGGCCAAAACATTGCAAACATGTGCCTTCTTTTTCGGTTACCTTGTAAGGTAAATTTTTCAGACAGCTCATGTATGAAACTGTTTTTTCAACCTGTGATATCTGCAGGGCCGGCGAGAGATTCTCGAGGGCACAGGGAAAACTAACTTTTGGGGGCGCCTCGTACTTCCAACAATTCTGAAAAGCAAGCACTATACTTTTAGTCAAATATATTCTGTTTTTAGTATGACTGATCTCAGCTGCTTGATAAACACATCAGTGCGTGAGAGCTACAAAGTTGAAGTTCATAACCGCTTTGAAGCACTGCAAGCTTAACAGGTGGATGAATTAGTTGAAGCTACCTACTCCAACCTCATCACCGCTCACGAAATAGCAACCAAAAAACACATCCCTAAGAGGTTAAAGCGCTCCAAAAGAGTACCATGCCAGAGTAGTGAGGAAAATATAGACTTTACAGAGTATGATTATTTGAAACAGGAATTAAAATCGGCATACACAAGAAACCAGGAAAAATATATTCGTAAGAAGACAAAGGGGATCACAGATGCTGCTCACCAGCGTAAGTCCAGGATAGCTTGGTCAATTATTAATGAAGTAAGTGGCAGGAAAAGCTCAACCAAAGGAAAAATCAGAGCAGATACACCTAAAGAAAGACTTGAAAAGTGGCAACAGCATTTTCAACAACTGCTAGGGCAACCACCAAACACAAATGATGCTGCAATCTTACCTGTAGTTGAAGGTGAGCTTCCTATTAACACTGAACCATTCACTATGACAGAGCTAATTACAGTCATCCAAACTATGTCCCTTAACAAAGCAACTGGTTATGATAACGTACCAACAGAGGTTTGGAAAAGTGGAATATTAAACCAGCAACTTCTGGGCATTTGCAACATGGCTCTGCAAGGTAACATACCAACTGCATGGACCAAGAGTGAAATTATTCCTATACCAAAGAAAGGTGACCTTGGTGTGACCAGTAATTACAGGGGTATCAGCCTTACATGCATCTTAGCAAAGATCTTTAACAAACTATTGTTACATCGTATCCGAGCACACATTGAACCGTTTCTTCGTAACAATTAGAATGGTTTTAGACCAAAACGGGGCACAATATCGCAAATTTTGACACTTCGCAGACTCACTGAAGGCATACATGGCATAAAGGCAAAACACCTACCTGCGGTGCTCACTTTTGTTGATTTTCGCAAGGCTTTTGATAGTATTCATCGTGAAAAAATGCTGCAAATCCTCCTTGCTTATGGTATACCGCCTTTCATTGCCAATGCCATTGGTATTATGTATAAAAACACAACAGCAAGGGTCAGAAGTCCTGATGGTGATACAGACTTTTTCCAAATTCTGGCCGGAGTTCTACGGGGAGACACTCTTGCTTTCTTCCTGTTTATCATAACACTCGACTATCTGACTATGCTTTGAGGAAAGCTATGGAGAACCATGAACACCTGGGTTTCACCTTCAAGCAACGGCAGAGCAGACGCCACCCATCTACAACATTAAGTGACACTGATTTTGCAGATGACATTGCGCTGCTGTCAGACAACATTGCTGATGCTGAACATCAATTACACAAAGTTGAACAGGCTGTCAAAGAGGTTGGTCTGACAATAAATAGTCAAAAGACTGAGTACATGATGTACAACCATCCACAAGCTAGCCTCAAGGACATTAACGGTACCACTTTAAAGCAAGTCACCAACTTTCAGTATCTTGGTTCGTGGGTAGACTCCACCAAGAAAGACATAGATGTCCGAATTGGAAAAGCATGGACTGCCTGTTCCAAGCTGAGCAACATATGGCGTAGTGATCTCTCCAGAGATCTCAAAATCAATTTCTTCAAGGCAGCTGTTGAAAGTGTGCTGTTGTATGGATCTGAGGGATGGACTATGACAAATGCACTTTCAAGGAGACTAGATGGTACGTACACAAAATTGCTGAGATTTGCCCTTAGTGTGTCATGGCAACAGCACCTCCCTAACAGCCAACTTTATGGAAACTTACAGCCTATTTCTGAAGTCATCCAGGCAAGGCGCCTTAAATTTGCTGGCCACTGTTGGAGGAGCAGAGATGAAGTCACACATCAGACACTTCTCTGGGACCCAAAACATGGGAAAAGAAGTCGTGTTAGGCCAGCAATAACCTACATTGATGTTCTTGAGAAGGACACTGGAATTGAAAGAGAGGTCCTGCCAGGTGCCATGGATGATCGCAAGCAGTGGAGAATCTTATCGGCGGTGCCCAACTTCGCTCGATATGATGATGATGATGATGATTCTGTTTTCCGGTTTTGCCTTGCATTATCAAGCAAGCATGGGTTTTGGCCGTTTTTGTTCCTGTCAACCTGTGGTTATGTTTTTCTTGTAATTTTAAATATACTCATGCAGGTACATCTTGGGAACCCTAAGCATGGGGCAACTGCCACCTGCGACACTGATTATCTGTGGATCCTTCAAGGAGCGGTTATATTATGCGAGTCCACAAAGCATGAAATGACGCACGTATGGGTCATAATTATATAGGGGCGTGTGTGAGCCTGGGGCCTCAATCATGCAACCCCTATGGCCAAGTTGAACATAATCAAAAAATCACAAATTTACGAATTACTGCAAAATAATCTTCCAATAAAGCAATACTTACTCGGTTCTAACTTCTCCACCCAAAGACTTGGGCATCAGTCTATGATTTGTTCTGCTGCGCTTTACTCTGAAACGAATAGAAAGAAATGTTTGGAAAAATTAACAATTGGCTACAGGAGTGGGGGTGAGGTGGGTGGGGGTGTCCTCATAAAAAAATCGAGAGAACAATAAAAAAAGTGATATCAATTTTAAAGGAAAACTTGTGGCAACGAAAATGGAAAAATGCTAAACAATTTTTAGAAAACTTGATTACTGAAAGTGGGATGCAAAGTCAAAAGTGGGGATGGGGAGCAAAATCACACAAAGATACAAAATTTTCCCACAAAGATAACAAATTCGGCAAAAAAAGGAGGGAAAGTGCCAAATCGCGCCTTTACCATATGTCGCGAATGCTAGAGTTCGGCTCCTCCAATAAATTAAAGTATCCTACGGTTCTGGGTTGTAATTTCCGGGAGACTGGGGGACATGTCGCCCACTTTTCAGCAGAATTGTAATAAATCAGTACATTTTGAGGATATTTTGTCTTTTGTCCGTCCCCCCCTCTCCCTTCTTCTCACACACACACACACACATACACACACACACACTTTTTGGCTAAAAGGCCGTACCCCCACTTTAGTAATGGTACATATAACTTATAAAGATGATCTCACCCCTCCTAGTTACTGATGAAGCTTTGACTGCTATAATGCACGCCATTATGGCCACAAGCGTCTCTATGATGGCGAGGGTCAGCAATATGGCGTCGACAGTCAGGCGACCGTTACCGGATATCTACATAGGAAAAATAAATGCATAAATTAAGGAGTTGATTTAGAAAGTTTGTGGATTTTCAACCAATCAGAAGCAAGGATTGTATCAGAGCATGTAATGAAGACAAAATAGTTTACTAAAAACACATTCCCAATTACTGCCAGGCATTCTAAATTTAAGCATACTTATTTGGTTTCAGGCGGACAAGGAAATTGGAGGAAAGGGGCGAGGGGGTGTTAAAAGGGGAGGGTGCGTTAAACGGGGAGGGTGCGTTAAAGGGGGAGGGTGCGTTAAAGATGTCGACCCCACTCCGTTCTATATTTCATACGTCTCTGCAGGCATCTTGTTTAGTTCAGTTACCACAATCAGAAAACACAATGTTGTTAAATGTATATACATGGACTTCTAGACGCCACATTAGCTAAATAGCTTTAAAGTCTATAAACAATCATCATATAAGCATCAATTTACATATTCCATGTAAATTTTGTGATGTATTAACAACGACTTCGATATTTCATTTTAATTCCTTTTGCTTTTAAATGTCTATCATTATGATAGCACTTTGAAAGTGGCGCAGCAAATTCTGACCGAACGTTTTATAGTCTTTGCCAGGCCCCCAATAATATTCTACTTTCACAACAATATCAGTGACTAACATGAAAGTTCAAGAAACATATAAAGATTCTAAAATGTTAGCCCTGTCATTACATCACAAATTTCGCATTAATTTAAAATTGATTAATTAAAACTTTGATGAGCTATAACTCAAAAACTATTTTCTCTTCTCAAAATTAAAATCCTGAACTGCCGCACAGACTGTCAGATTGTAATATTTTTTTCAGCTATAGAAATTGCTGCATGTCCCAACATGCACCTCTCGATTGGTCTGTAGCAGGGCCTCCACTTATTTCACCATAGCTCTTTAAAGCGGATCTTGTGGAAGAAAGTTGATTGGACGGATTCAAGTCGTTGGTGAAAATAATGATAAAGGAACCATTAATTATACCACATGTGAGAGCTTTCTGGGCACTGTGGCGCAGCTAGGGCCTAACGGGCCGAGGGCTAGTGGGACCCTATGGTATATAGGTATATTTTACTGGCCCCTTATAGGGTAGGGCCACACTTCCCCCAGCACCCCTCCCCACTCCTCTTAGTCTGATAGCTACCACTCTTTGTGGGAGGTCTAAAGACTTATAAAAGTCCAGATTCACAAGGCTGTTTTGAAATATTTAAAAGCTATTAGCGGCAGTAATTTGGATACGATAGAAATTTCTATGCTGGTCATGTTGGCTGACAGTATCAAGTTCAAATCTGAGCAGATCAGTCTTGAATTTTTGAAATTTCACTTTTTCGAGGTATGGCTGATGAAAGTTTGATCAATTTTTAATCCTGGCTGATCAAAGTGATCAATTTTCAACTCATGCGAAATTTGTGATGTATGACAAGGCAGAGAGCTGAACATCTTGATGTAATTCTGTAATTATTTTTTTTCTTCTATATCTTAGTCATACGAGACATCATTGATGTTATAGCTCAAACCATCCATAGTAGTGCAAAACCAATTGACTGGTTTTATTTTAAAATCAATTTTATTTTTTGTCATATCTAATATTTTAATTTTGAAATCAAATGCAATTTCAAGATTTCCTTAAAGTCTACTCATTTTTTGAGCAATTCACTATGTTAAAGTTCCAAAAGTTTTACATTTTTAAAGCGAGCTTGTATCGTTTGTACCGTAATTTTCGGAAAGTACACCAAAATTACTCCAATTTAATTACAAAATCGCATTGACTTCATTGCCTAAATAGACGCTGGAATTGTGCTTTCCAAATCTTGAAAAGTATACTTCTACAGCATAAATCATCGTTTTTTCAGAAAAATATGGAAATTTAGTTTAGAAATAACAGATAACTTCCTTTCAATGTCATTTAATCTCAACTTTTTTGCGGGACTCACTAGGGCTTTCACTGTAAAAATCTTGCATACTATGATACCTCGCTGTAAAACATTTCAAAACTACGCCATCACCTCGAAAGTTGCGTTTATATAATGGCCGCCATTATTCGAAGCATGCAGAATTTCAGCTCTGTTAATACCTTTTTCTGTTTGTTTATTTTTCGATATAATTTTTTCTTGCAAAATTTACTGACCCATCAGGTGATATTTACATGTGATTGTCACGATTCAAGTATTTTGACCTTGTGTTTTGTGGTCGATTTAACAGCTTGTAAAACAGGGCATACTTGAGTGGGATTAAAGCCTTACGTTATGGCCTATTGTTAGTTTCACTGTTTACTGCTGCACATTCGCGGTGCATTTCACAAGTTACTCAGATTTCGGCGAAAAAAGTGCAAAATGTCCCCATTCATAGGTAATTACTGCGCATTTGTGATTCTCGCTTTTAAAAATGATTATGATAATCAAGTTTGTTAACAGTCATGGATATTTTCAGCCGATTGTACGAGTGTGATTAAATCATGAATGATATCGATTTTCAACGAGTAACTAACGAGTCTCTGAATATTTTGTTCCATTTCAAACGGTGTAGAGAACTTGAATTCATTATCTATCGTTTTTTTATTATTTTATTTAATTATAAAAAAAAAAAAAAATAACCTACTTTGTAAACTATAATCAGTGTTTTTTCTTGTTCTTTAATGGGAGCGCAAGCAAAATCACAAGGTTATCGCCGCTTTGACCTTTGTAACTTATGAATGAAAGAATTTGGGAGTCCATTTACACGGCCTGACAATTAACATATATCTATTTACCATATATATATAAAATCCAACGTAATTTGTGCAAAAAAGGGCCAGTACTTTTCAACAAATAGAAATCGATGAGAAAAAACATTTTGCGTCCGCTTATGTATCCCTCTATTTTAATTCTGACGTAATCTTAGACATGCCCGAGCGGCATGGAATGTACTATTGTGTGCAGAGGGTGTTTTGTTGTTTGTGTATTGTAAACATGCTGTGAAGAGGCGATAAGCGTTTCAATGTAGGATTTGGGGCTTTTTTCTTCCATTTTTAACAGATTTCTTGTATATTTTGTTACATTGAGATACATTTCTTAGTATATGACTGTATTCATCAGAAATTAAGTACATAGATTAGAAAGTATGAACAAAGAGCTTCCACACAACATCTGAACAATATGGCTGCGTGACTTCAATATTCTCGTGAGTTATAAATATTCCTATTAATAGGCATGCTTCCAGACTGTTTAACAAGTTTAAACATCATCTTAAACGGAATTATGATTCCATCAACATTTATGAAAGTTCCTTCCATATATGATGGACTTGCTTGACCCATGAACTATATTCCTTTGAGTTTAAGTTGTTGCTGTTCATAGATCTTTAAAGAATGATTTCAGGGGTCAAGCAAGTCCATCTAATATGAAAGAGGATCTCAATAGAAACAAAATGGTTAAGAAAGCATTCACAAATCTTATTCGGTGAAGGAGATATTCGAGTTTGAAATTTTGTATCATTTCTGTAGAAACGACTGCAAACAGACTAGTTGTTATGTCACAGCCTCAGATTCCTCAGTCTATATGTATTTTATAGAAAGTTTATTTAATTGTTTCACTATCTGAATCATTTTTCCTCAAACTTTCTTCACGTGGTATGTTATAAAAACCCTTCCTAGATTCAGCTTTACTACTTTTTTGACATATTCCAGTGTTTTTAAGCCACATGGCAGAATCGCAGAACAAAATATAATAGAATACATAAAGATTTTGCGGAATCTGAGGCTATGGCTATGACATCACAACTAGTCTGATTAAAGTCGTTTTTACAGAAATGATACTAAACTTTAAACTTAAAGGATTAGTTCAGTGGTCAAGCATGTCCATCTTATATGAAAGAGGATTTCAAAAGAAACAAAATGGTAAAGAAAGCGTTGCTAAATCTTATTCCGTTAAGGAGATATTCAAGTTTAAAGTTTGGTATCATTTCTGTAGAAACGACTGAAATCAGACTAGTTAAGATGTCACAGCCTCAGATTCCTCAACGTCTTTAAGTATTTTAAGGAAAGTTTATTTTATTTTTTTCACTATTTAGATTATTTCCCTCAACTTTCTTCAGGTGGTATATTAAAAATACCCTTGCTAGATTCAGTTTTACTACTTTTTTGACATATCCAATGGTTTTCGAGCCACAAAATTGCTGGACAAAATAGAATACATTAAGACTTTGAGGAATCTGAGGCTATGACATCACAGCTTAAGTCTGATTTCAGTCGTTTCTTTACAAATGATACTTAACTTTAAATTTGAATATCTTCTTAACGGAATAAGATTTTGCAATTTTGTTTAGAGAGAGAGAGAGTTGAACACACATTGTGCAATTACAATGACGGGGTCGTCGCCTGCGTATTCGGTTATGATTTTTTCCATCATTTTGTTTAACCAGTTGTTTTGAAGTCCTCGTGGTTTCAGGTATGATATAAGATAAACATGCTTTTGAGTCCTCTTTCATATAAGATAAACATGCTGATCACTTAACTAATCCTTTAAATATCTCCTTAACGAAACAAGATTTTTGAATGCTTTCTTCGCCACTTTGTTCCTTTTGAAGTCCTCTTTTATTATAAGATTAACATGAACCAGTGAACTAATCCTTTAAGTTACAGGTGAATGTAATACTTACAGTTTGCGTTATCTCTATTCTTTCAAAACAATGTTAAAGAGGGAGGCTCGTCTCATTAAAATACGGAAAAATGGGGATGCGATATTTTGACGTCACTTCCGGTGTGGACGCAAGATCCGATCCACTGTACATGGAGTTAGAAGAGAACTGTGGTTTGTACAGCCAGAGCCAGACACTAACTTGTACGTTGTGTGCGCCGAGTTACATACACAGCGCATTACCTTACTGTGACGAGAAACTTTTTTTTTTTTTTTCAATGCGTTTGTCAGAAAGCGAAAGTGAAATATTAGTATCATAATACTACAATAATAGTCACCAAATGAAAATTACTGAGGCAAAAAAGAAGAAGATGAAAGCAAAAGTCGCAATTAAACGATTCTACCGGGGCTCAAACTCACGACTTTGATAAGAGAAAAGACTGCTTCCGATCGCCGTAACCAACTGGACTAACTCGTGTAGTGACCTTCAAGGCGTTTTGAATAATTATATACCGTGCAATACGAGACAACAATCGCGTAGCAAAATTTCAACCAATCAACAAATTTGAAAGGAATTCTAAATATTGTGCACATATGACGATTTCGCCTCTTTAATATCCCACAACAACTGACTTAACAGATCGGTCTTCAAAAACACAATATACATGTATTGCCATTGGCTCCGCGAAGTTTTAGAAAGAGATCGTGGATAAGATTAGTACCAGCGTTAATCTTATTACGTAAGCATAGACACTGTAAAACAAAGAGACGCTGTTCTGTTATACAAGGCATCTGTTTACTTTCCAAAATAACAGACCCGCCCTATTCCAAACCAGGAATCTGTTATTTGGGAACAGTTCCCTTGTTATAAACCACGGTTTTCACGATAACCTGCAATTTTGCAATTACTGTTGCAAAAGGTTTGAATAACAGATCATACCATAGGATACCTTACCTTAGAATACCTAAGGATGATACTGGATACAGGTTGCAAAACCTCAAGTTCCATCGCTGTCATGTCCACTGAAAACTGATAATTAGAAAATAAAATGAAATAAAAATTTCCCATCGGATCAGGATGTGATTATTTTTAAAAGAAGTGTGAAAGCCAGGAGAAAACGTGAATAATGTTGGCAAAATATTTGTTTAAATTACTACAACACAACGTCGTTTTAAACTCTTAACTGACAAAGACAACGTGCACGCAATGGCATAGGAACCGGGCAAGCCAGGGGCCAAGGACCCATAATTTAATGGAAAGGGGGCGGGGAGGGGGAGAGGAAGAGGGGAAGAGGGGGAGGGGGGACAATTACAATTTCGGCCTCCCAATAAATGAAGGTCTATCGAATGCGGATTTTCTTCCGGAATTTTTCAATTGTCGGAAATTTTTCCTTTATTTATCGTAAAATTATCTTCATGAAATTTGCTTCAATAGTTGTGAATGTCCTCCATTTTTGAAAATTTTCAAATTTTCTTAAATTTTGTAGAAATTTTCGAGGTTTTGTTCAATTTCGAAAAATCTTCATATTTTGTAAAATTTCTTTCATTTTCATGGAATTTTCTTAAATTTTATGAAACTTATTTCCTTTTTGATCAATTTTGAATACTTTTTCTTTAATTTAAAAAAAAGTCTCTTTAATTTTCGAGAGTTATTGCTAAATCATAGAGAAGGTTTTACAGTCCAATTTTTGGCAAATGTCCTTCAGTTTCGTAAAATTTGCTTCAATTGTGACATTTTTTTCCATTTTTATGATATGTACTTTGTTGCCAAATTTTACCAAAATTTCCAATCATTTTACGAACCCTCCCTAAAGGCCAGGCTACCATGATATTTTTTGGACTGTGATAAGAGATTCATACATTGGTTTGTTGGGGTTGGGACAAAAATAAAATCTGTCCACGCAATGTCAAATATCTTCCTACACGCCGCCCACATGTATTTGTTTTTCCATGTTTCATAATCTGATAACCAAATAAAGAAGCAGTATCACGTTGAAACTATATTAGGCCTACTCTTTTCTTCTTCTCCTTTTCTTTTTATGGAGGGGGGAGGGGGGAGGGAGGAGGAGGTAGAAAAGAACCGAAGAGATTAATTTTTTACCAATTAACTGATTTTGCATTTCCGTCCTTCAGATCAGTCGTTTAAATGGTGCGTCCCCCCACACCTCCCCACTTAAAGTACTGCTCCGCGGCCCATGATTGTGTAGCCTGCCAAGAGTAGAAAGTAGGTGGTATTTGTGCACAGAGAAAGGCAGCTAGCTCTTACACTAACAACTTGTAAATAATCACTCAACCATTAGTTTGTTTTGTTGAATAGTAAAGGTTCAAGTGGGGATTAATACTTTCTTATTAGTTCTTTTCCTAAGTATTATTCAAATAAACAGAACAAATCTAATAGATTGTTAATCATGTGATAATTGAGTTGGGCTACTTGGTAGAAAAGAACCAAAGAGATTAATTATTTACCAATTAATTGATTTTGCATTTCCGTACTTCAAGTTCAGATCAGTCGTTTAAAAAGTGCGTTCCTTCACCCCTCCCCACTTAAAATACTGCTCCGCGGCCCATGATTGTGTAGCTTATATTGCCAAGAGTAGAAAGTAGGCGGTTTTTGTGCACAGTGAAGCTTACACTAAGAGGTTGTAAATAATCACTCAACCATTAGTTTGTTTTGTTGAATACAGGTTTAAGTGGGGATTAAGTGGGGATTAATACTTCCTTATTAATTCTTTCCTTAAGTAATATTGAAATAAACGGGAAAATCTGATAAATTGTTAACCATGTGATAATTGAGTTGGGCGACTTGGTCCTGGCAAGTTGCAAGTCTTTGGATATGTGATTACTGATCTGTTAAACTCCTTGTATAAGCGTCAAATCTTGGCGTATGACGTCTTTTTTATTTCAGTGCAATAAGTAGGGGCGCTACGGGCCTGACACCACCAGAACGATCGCTTTGCCCCCAAGTTTACCCCACAGAATTGTGTACGGGCGATGATATGTTACCCGACCTATACTACATAACTTTTCCTTCTATAATTCGAAGCTGATCTCTCGGCCCGGCATAAATATCCTGAGGGGAAGAAAGGTAAGAGGGGAGGGGGTATGTGATTATCACCTTCGGATCACGGACATTGACCAAATGTTAAAGAACAAACGTTTGGACAAAAATACTAGGCCTACTGGAAGTCTGGGAAAGATGTTACGTCAATTTAGCCAGAGAATTTGACACGTATGGAAAATCTTGTACGGTCGGCGGCTCTACGAATTAATCAAAAGAACTGACAATATTTGATCAAAAGGGTCCGAGGCTAAATTTGAACTTCGAGGTAGATAGACATACAACATTCGACACAAATTGTTGCAAAATGTTACACTTTCAAATAAACTTAATTAAATACAAACTTACATAGATTTTCCTTAAAACAAACTATTCATAGGGGCTTATTTTGATTTTTCCAGCTATAGCCACGTGTTTTATCACCACTGTCGATAAAATTATTTCCCCAAAAGCTCCCTGTTTCTGTAATAGTCCTGACCACAACCCTAACTATCCGATAGAGTCAACTCTCCGGCAACCTGGTAAAGCTATAATCGGATAGTGTTGCATTTTACCATATCCCCCAATCATGCTCAACTGAACAGTACCAATGACGTCTACCACTGAACCAAATAGCAAGTTATTATCTCAGTCTAAATAGTTTGTACGCAAGTCTATTGTTATGCAAATTACCTAATTAATATGCACACTACACCTCACCATTAAGTGTAGACAATGGTATTCACATATATGATCATTTGTGTAAAAGAAAATCCCCACTCCCACTTTAATTTAGGAGATATCATAGATACAAATATTTTCATTGTTATGCAAATAAGCTAATTAGTGTGTACACACAACCCCAAACCACTGAACCATGCTTATTTGAACAGTAGCCATGTCCTCTACCTTTATAACAAGTACCAAGTTATTAGCTAAGGTTAAATAATTATTTTATGCAAAAATCTATTGTTATGCAAATAATCTAATTAATATGCACACTACACCTCACTGTTAAGTGTAGACAATGGTCTTCACATATATGATCATTTGTTTAAACAAAATCTCCACTCCCACTTTAATTAAAGAGATACCATAGATACAAATATTTTCATTAATATGCAAATAAGCTAATCAGTATGCACACACACAACCCCCAATCATGCTTATTTGAACAGTACCCATGTTCCCTATCCCTGTGCCAAGTTACATGAATGCACATCATAACTTAAGTTGTGCGCTCATGAATGTTAAACATTTTGTACGAGTCTGTTGTTATACAAATAACATTAATATGCACACTTCACCTTAACATTAAGTGCAGACAATACTCTTCACATGTATGATTATTTGTTCAAACAAAATCCCCACATCCACTTTAATTTAAGAGATTTAAAAGATACAAATATTTACATTGTTATGCAAATAAGCTAATTAGTATGCACACACAGCCCCTAGTCATGCTCACCTGAAGAGTACCCCTATGCTAAGTTACATGAATGTACACTATTCATAACTTAAGTTTTTAAAATCTCAACCAAAAACTTTAACCAAAACTTTAACCTGACAAATATTTTCATTTTTATGCAAATAAGCTAATTAGTATGCACATACAAGTCCTCCCCCCAAAAATGCTCATTTGAACAGTACCCATGTCCTCTACCCCTATGCCAAGTCACATGAATATACACCATTCATAAGTTATGAAAACTAACCAAAAACTTTAACCAAACCTTTAATCTGACAAATATTTTCATTGTTATGCAAATAAGTTAATTAGTATGCACACATAACCCTCCAATCATGCTCATTTGATCAGTACCCATGTCCTCTACCCCTATGCCAAGTCACATGAATGTACACTATTCATAATTTAAGTTATAAAAGCTTCAACCAAACCTTTAACCAAAACTTTACCGGACGCCGACGCCGGGGGTAGTAGGATAGCTTTACCAAACTTTGGCTCTACTACTCTTCGAATAATCGAGCTAAAAATGAATGGGGTTAATTTGAACTTTTACCCGGTCAGTATCAATTTTCACTCAAGGAAATATCCATGTTAATGTGTTGCTACAGTAGAAAGAAAAAAAAAGTTTTCGAAGGTAGTATGTAAATGAGGTCTGAACTCACAATGCCTTAAGAAAAAAGAAAACAAAATCTTTTCACTCAAAATATTTGGTTCTAACATTATTTTTACCTGTTTTCTTTAGGATTTTAAATTAAGGGTTTTGTTTTTGGGGAAATGAAAAGAATTTTTTTTTTAAATTAAGTGAAAATTTCGGATTATTAGCAGAATTGTTCGGAAAATTAGCAGAATTGTCTGGAAAATTAGCAACATTTTCCGGAAAAATAACCTGTTTTTAGATAATTGGCAATAAAATACCCAGGCGCTCATACACATGCGATTTCCTACAAGAGGGAAAGGAGCAACCGCTCCACACTTATCTATAAACAACATAACAGGGACGTCCCTTTGTTGTCGTTAATAGATAAATGAGGCAAATGCAAATTTTTGTCGGCTAAATTTGTTTACACCCCACATATATGCACTGATGGATTAAATTTCCATCAAAGGTTGCTGCTAATCTTTATTTTTTGAAAAATTCCCTTCATTTTTAAGCATTTTCTTCAATTGTCGGAAACTTTCCTTCTTTTTCAGATTTCCGGACAATCCTCAGTCTCTCTTTTCTCGAAAAATACCTTTATTTTTGAACAATTTTGGGGGAATTTCCTTCAATTTTGAACAATTTTCGGAAATTTTTCTTCATTTTCGGTCAAATTATTTTCTTTTGAGACAATTTTCTGGAAATTTTGCCAAAATTTTCAAAAAATTCCTTTATTTTACTTCCACAGCATGATTAAACGTTTCCTTTTCTCGCCATTTCCCTATTTTGTACTTAAACGATGAAAGAAGAAACACCATATACAACAAATAAAACAAAACTTCAGATAGATTTGAATAAATTATATTTGTTATTCTTTATACAATAAAGTTTCCTAAAAACGTCATTTGGCAGTGACGAAGGCGCGCAAGGTACCATAAAGTGGCTCCTGAGAGCTTACGTTTCGCTGCACGTACTAATGCACTGTAAACTTTAATGCACTCCACGCACAACTACAATACACACACTACTTCAATCTGACCATACACGCACAATGCAATGCGTGCACAATGCAATGCACGCACAAATGCAATCCGCGCACAAATGCAATGCGTGCACAATGCAATGCGTGCACAATGCAATGCGTGCATAATGCAATGCGCGCACAATTAAATGCGCGCACAATGAAATGCGTGCACAATGCAATGCGTGCACAATGCAATGCGTGCACAATGCAATGCGTGCACAATGCAATGCGTGCACAATGCAATGCGTGCACAATGCAATGCGTGCACCATGCAAAGCGTGCACCATGCAATGCGTGCACAATGCAATGCGTGCACAATGCAATGCGTGCACAATGCAATGAGTGCACAATGCAATACATGCACATATGCATTACAAGCACTACGTTCATATCATATACTCTATGTATAATTGCAGCACTGTGACTGCTATATCCACAATCATGTACAAAAGTGGGTGGTTGGGGAAAGCCACAAAACAAACTTTTCCTACTAAAAGTGAGAGAATAAAAATCATCACCACAATAGGATAAAAACAACCAACCATACAAGAGATGAATATCAACAACGTGTGTGTGTGTTTATCGTTGAGGCCGGGGGATTCACCAGAGGCATAGAAAGCATGGGTAAGAAGACATAGAAAGCAGGGGTAAAGGGACAAAGACAGCTTGGGTAAGTGGACAAAGAAAGCATGGGTAAGGGGACAAAGAAAGCATGGGTAAGAAACAAAGAAAAATGGGTAAGAGAACAAAGAAAGCATGGGTAAGGAAACAAAGAAAGCATGGGTAAGGGGACAAAGAAAGCATGGGTAAGGGGACGAAGAAAGCATGGGTAAGAAACAAAGAAAACATGGGTAAGAGAACAAAGAAAGCTTGGGTAAGGAGACAAAGAAAGCTTGGGTGAGAGGACAAAGAAAGCATGGTTAAGGGGACAAAGAAAGCTTGGGTAAGGGGACGAAGAAAGCATGGGTAAGAGAACAAAGAAAACATGGGTAAGAGAACAAAGAAAGCTTGGGTAAGGGGACAAAGAAAGCTTGGGTAAGGGGACAAAGAAAGCATGGGTAAGAAGACAAAGAAAGCATGGGTAAGGGGACAAAGAAAGCATGGGTAAGGGGACAAAGAAAGCATGGGTAAGGGAACAAAGGAAGCATGTGTAAGGGGACAAAGAAAGCTTGGGTAAGGGGACAAAGAAAGCTTGGGTATAGGGGACAAAGAAAGCATGGGTAAGGAGACAAAGAAAGCATGGGTGAGAGGACAAAGAAAGCTTGGGTAAGGGACAAAGAAAGCTTGGGTAAGGGGACAAAGAAAGCTTGGGTAAGGGGACAAAGAAAGCATGGGTAAGGAAACAAAGAAAACATGGGTAAGAGAACAAAGAAAGCATGGGTAAGGAGACAAAAGAAAGCTTGGGTAAGGGGACAAAGAAAGCTTGGGTAAGGGGACAAAGAAAGCTTGGGTAAGGGGACAAAGAAAGCTTGGGTAAGGGGACATAGAAAGCTTGGGTAAGGAGACAAAGAAAGTATTAATAAGGGAACAAAGAAAACATGGGTAAGAGAACAAAGAAAGCATGGGTAAGGAGACAAAAGAAAGCTTGGGTAAGGGGACAAAGAAAGCTTGGGTAAGGAGACAAAGAAAGTATTAATAAGGGAACAAAGAAAGCATTGGTAAGGGGACAAAGAAAGCTTGGGTAAGGGGAAAAATTGTCCCATATGAGAGGATTTCACCTTGCTTTCCTTCTGGTTGGGAAAATAGGTAATTATTACGATAAACTTCATAATATCCTAATTAGTCAAATTGAAGGAAAATTTAACAAAATTTTAGGATATTTAAGTAAACTTTGGAATATTTGCGTAATCAGGAAAAACTAAAAGAAATTTTCCTTAAACTTAAGAGATTTCCCGAAAATTGGAAGAAATTTCCAATTGAAAGAAATTTCCCGAAACTGGTTGGAAGGAATTCCCCGAATATTGAACTGTTGGAAAAAAATTCTTGGAAATTGAAGTAAATGTATTTTATAGGGCTCATTCGAGTTTCTTAAAGGCATGGCTATATGAATATTTACAAATTTAAGATTATAATTAGCTCATTAATTAATTTCCCGGTTGTCCATGGATGCTAGTAGGTTATATAAATAACACGGGATTAAAATACAATTTATAACACGATAATTACCTGCTTACGAAAAGTACTTTTTAACTTGATTACGTATAAAATAAAGTTTAATAATAAAAGCCCAGAAAGCCCCAAAAAGAGGGCGCTGCCACTTCCGCTGTCTTTGATTTTCTGCGACACTCGCATTTATTCCATACACTAGTCTAACACACAAATGTACGGGAGCATCTTTGATATGAATATTCAAATCTGAACTTGACTTATGCCTAGCATCAGATGAAAGACTAACAAACGTGTGCAAGCAACGAACAAACAATCCGCTTGGTTATCAAGTTTTCACGACAAGAATTAATCGTTTTTTGTTAAAAATCTTGACATCTTTTGTAGTTGAGCCGGATATATTAGGCGAATTTCGTTGCCTTAGCGATTGTATTTTGCCAAACTGAGTTTGGTAAATGTTTTCATGCAGTCACGTTTGCCAACTTCTGTTACTTTGTTGTCACTGTAACATTACGTTAGCCCTAACGTTAGCCCTAACGTTAGCCCTAACGTTAGCCCTAACGTTAGCCTTAACGTTAGCCCTAACGTTAGCCCTAACGTTAGCCCTAACGTTAGCCCTAACGTTAGCCCTAACGTTAGCCCTAACGTTAGCCTTAACGTTAGCCCTAACGTTAGCCTAACGTTAGCCCTAACGTTAGCCCTAACGTTAGCCCTAACGTTAGCCCTAACGTTAGCCCTAACGTTAGTCCTAACGTTAGGCCCGACGCTAGGCCCGACGCTAGGCCCGACGCTAGGCCCGACGTTGGGCCCGACGTTGGGCCCGACGTTGGGCCCGACGTTGGGCCCGACGTTGGGCCCGACGTTGGGCCCGACGTTGGGCCCGAAGTTAGGCCCGAAGTTAGGCCTTGTGGCAAGTATGTACTTTCTACGCTATGTTAGTGATACTGTACCAGGTGAACAGAGACAGAAGAAAAACAGAACTAATGACAATGGCATCTCGCGCTTGACAAGCGCAAGATGACACCGCATGCTGTAGTAATGTTTAATCACCTAAGCTCTATCCTGGGGCGCCCTTTGAGTGCTAATGATATATTCTGTAGCTTATACATGATTACATGGGGCACACTGGAGCAGTGGAAGATCTTACTAATGATCATGACACTGTTACCGAAAGGTTTCATTGGGGTGAGAAAAAAGAGCTTCTATGGTTTGTTTATTCAGAAAGGGATACCATTCTGTAGTAAAACACCATTTATTGAACCCACACGTGGTCCTGTTGACCCTATTGCCATGTACTAAAGATGTGAGGGGGCGCTGTGTTGAGCCCCGCCCCTTTATGGAGAGCTGCTACTACTCCGGAGCGTTCTCACTATTATTCTACACGAGATGTACGATTGTTATGGGTTGCAAAAGCCAGCAAGTACCAAAACTTATCAATTCTTTATAACTATAGGATCTTCTCTGACGTTGATAGTAGCCTATACTAGCATATATAAATTGTACCAGCCTATGGTAATCCGGTGATAAGCGATACAATCCGATGTCTACCGATGCAATCCTGTGAATACCGATCCCTGCGAATACCGATCCCTGCGAATACCGATCCCTGTGAATACCGATCCCTGCGAATACCGATCCCTGCGAATACCGATCCCTGCGAATACCGATCCCTGCGAATACCGATCCCTGCGAATACCGATCCCTGCGAATACCGATCCCTGCGAATACCGATCCCTGCGAATACCGATCCCTGCGAATAAGAAATATGAAAATGTTTCGATTGCATTATTGCGGGATTATTGTTTAAGGGGAAATAGCGGCGTTATTGCTTTTCCCCCTCCCCCTCCCCTTCCCCACCATTTATAGTAATTTACCAAATATCATTCAAGTTATGTTTGATGCAGGGCCATGCGGCCACAATATAACAAATGACGACCTTGAAAAATTTGATTGTCCTTAAATTCACGTTTGAAATTTGTTGACCAAAAACCTTACAAACCTGTGCCTTCTTTTTCGATTACCTTGATCAATAAATTTTTCAGACAGCTCCATATGGTAACGTTGTTTTATTCGGCCGTATACCGAGTTTCATCACTTGTTTTAAACCCAGATCTCCTCGTTTTTATGCAATAACTTAAGGAGAAGACCCCCCCCCTCCCCTTTTTGTTTAAAACCCAGATCTCCTCGTTTTTAGGCAACAACTTTGATGAGAAGACCCCTCTCCCCCGACGCCCCCCCCCCCTTTCAGTGCATTTACAATCTGACAATGAGAAATCATTTCTTTATCTAAAAAGAACAAGTTTGAAAAGAAAATAATATTTTAATAAATCAGAGGAAGCATTTTTTTGACAGACAATTTTCTTGCCTGTTAATGAGCATACAGGTTGCATATGCATATGTTGGCGTGCCATCGCACTTTAGTGAAATCAACCCCAGTCGTAAAATAAAAAAATAATGAGATTAAAAGATTTTAACGAGGAAGGCGGAGCCGACCTTTGTACGCTTTGGCATGTTGCATTATTTTCGCAGGGGTGCGTTGACCGCGTTAAGTGTAGCCTACATGTGCATTGTCGATATCAGACCGTATGTTGCTGTAAGAGTTTTACTTGTTAAAAGTGGCAATCTACATTTATTTTTGATGACTTGTACTTGTCCAAGATAAATTCCTGCTTTTAAATGTTACTTTTCAAAGGCAGAAATAGTTCAGGTATGTATTAAATAACTTGTACAATATTTATTACACCAGGCCTTGGCCTATTAAACGCAAGGACATTACGTTAAACCTAGGCTAATTCCTTAACATTAAGACTAGGCTCCAAAATCCAAGGCTTAAACTTAAAATTAAGAACTCTAAAAGTTAAAAGATGTATGTATAGAGTCTATTCTCTGGCCTATCGTGAAGGTTTTAAGTTTCGGCTAGGCTAGGTTAAGGCTATAAGGCTAGGCCTAGCCGAAACTAAACTAACCCGTATGCCCAAGTGTCTGCGATTTTACGTTAACCAAATCATTTTTAGAAAAATTGTCATTAACAATGGGCTATAATAGAAGATACTGTTTCATTATTAAGTACAGAAAGATATTTTTCTGTACACCTTGGCCTACGTTTGTGCTAAAAAGTTCGGTAACATTGTAACACCCATGCGATAATGGAACATACCAAGCGCTTTCATTGTTTACAAGAATTTTCAAATGACGTCATTGACATCATGACATAGTGTTTCATTCAATGAGACTGTTTCGCCGAAAACGCTTCCATATGTGTATGAAACTGTTCTTTTAACCACGTGATATCTGCAGGGCCGGCGAGAGACTCAAAAGGCCCCGGGAAAAACTAGCATTTAAGGGCCCCTCATATTTCGAACAATTCTGAAAAGCAAGCATTCTACTTTTAGTCCAATGTAATCTGTTTTCAGGTTTCGCCTTGCATTGTCAAGTATGGGTTTTGGCCGTTTTTGCTCCTGGCAGCCTTTTGTTTGTTTGTGTGATGATGGCTTAAAGGATTTGTTCAGTGGTCAAGTATGTTTATCTTACATAAAAGAGTACTTCAAAAGAAACAAAATGTATTTTATCGTATTTTGTCCTGCGATTTGGTGGCTTAAACACCACGGGGTATGTCAAAAAAGTAGTAAAAGTGAATCAAGGAATGGTATTTATAATATACCACCTGAAGAAAATTCGAGGACAAATAATTTAGTGAAAAAAATTAAATAAACTTTCTTTAAAATACATACATTTTTGAGGAATCTGAGGCTGTGACATCACAACTAGTCTGATTTCAGTCGCTTCTATAAAGATGATACCAAAGTTTAAACTTGAATATCTCCTTAACGGAATAAGATTTTTGAATGCTTTCTTCACCATTTTTTTTCTTTTGAAGTCCTCTTTCATATAAAATGAACATACTTGACCACTGAACTAATCCTATAACGGCACCACGACAGCGAGGGCCAAATTGTGTTTTTATTGTAATTTTAAATATACTCATGCAGGTACATTTTCTTCCCCCTCCCTCTAGTTCCCCTCCCTCTCGTGACCCTCCCTCTCGGCCCCCTCCCTCTCGGCTCCCCTCCCTCTCGGCAACACTGGTTATCTGTGCATCCTTGAATAAGCGGTTATGTAAATCCACAAAGCATGAAATGACGCATGTATGGGTGATAATTATAAAGGGGCGTGTGTGAGCCGATGGGTCTCAATCCTGCAATCCCTATGGCCACGTTTTCAGGTGTGTGAGCCGATGGGTCTCAATCCTGCAAGCCACGTTTTCAGGTGAGAACAATATCGTAAATC
Organism: Chiridota heheva; assembly: GCA_020152595.1. NCBI lineage: Eukaryota > Metazoa > Echinodermata > Holothuroidea > Apodida > Chiridotidae > Chiridota > Chiridota heheva. The sequence continues at coordinate 346,301 of JAIGNY010002236.1, forward strand.
TAAACAGCGTATCACTACAAATGGTTTTAAAATTAAAAAATACTTACTCGGTCCTACACCCAAAGACATTGGGCATCAGTCTATGATTTAATCTGTTCCACTCTCTAATGAAACGGAAATAAAGAAAAGATTGGAAAATTAACAGGTCCAGTAGATATATCACCTTTCTAACATTTAGCTACAGGAGTGGGGGTGTGGTTGGTGGGGGAATGCCTCTATCGAAAATTCGAGAAAGTAATCAGGAAAGTAATATCAACTTGCAAGGAAAATTTGGCCTTATTTGTGGCCACCGTGACGAAAATAGAACAATTTTATATCATTTTAAGAAAATTTTATTACTGGAAGTGGGACGCAAAGTCAAAAGTGGGGGTGGAGAGCAAAATCACACTAAGATAACTAAATCTCCCGCACAAAAGATACAAATCGGGCGAAAAGGGAGGAAGAGTACCCCCCCATGCTCTCCCAAATCGCGTCTATGCCATATGTCGCGAATGCTAGAGCTCGGCCCCTGCAATAATATAAGGTATCCTACGATTCTGGCCAGGGCCGTAATTCCGGGGGACTGGGGAACATGTCCCCCACTTTTCAGGAGACTTGTAATAAATCAGTACATTTTGAGAATATTTTGCTCCTTGTCCGCCGCCCACCCCACCCCCCTTTCTCCTGCCTTCCCCACACACACTTTTTAGAAAAGAGGCCATGTCCCCCACTCTTCTAATGAGAATTACAGCCCTAGTCCTGGTATATATAACTGATAAAGATGATCTCACCTCAGCGGCCATTCCCCTCCTAATTTTTATAAAAGCCGTGACTGCTATAATGAACGCCATTATGGCCACAACTGTCTCTATGATAGCGAGGGTCAGCAAAATGGCGTCGACAGTCAGGCGACCTTCGCCGGATATCTACAAAAGAAGAATAAATGCATAAATTAAGGAATTCATTAAGGAAGTTTGTGGAATTTTCTAGTTGACCAATCATACGATCACAGTATATATGAATATGAAATGAGGAGAAAATATTATACTAAAAACATATTTTCAATTACTGGCATTCTAAATTCAAGCATACTCATTTGGTTTCAAGCACACAAGGGAATTGGAGGAAAAGGGCGAGGGGGTGTTAAAGGGGGAGGGTGCGTTAAAAATGTTGACCCCACTCCGTTCTATATTTTATACGTCTCTGTCGGCATCTTGTTTAGTTCAGTTACCACAACCAGAAAACACAATGTTGTTAAATGTATATAACACAGAAAAAATGATATCAACTATTGTTTGTAAACTGATTAACCCAATTTGACACGGAATAAGTTGTAAATTTAGCATCCTCAGGTTCGTAGGATTACCATGGAAATTTTCTATGGCGCGTTCAAGCTTTAATCAAATATGTTTGTAAATGCACGATCATGAGCAAAAAGGTTATTGACCCGGCATTTACTAAAAGTATGAAGCGGTTGTGCAGATGCATAAACCTCTCAAGCAGTTTGTATTCAGGTATCAACAAAAATATTTTTTTGTATTTTTACTCAGAAAATGAGGTGTACTTTTCAAGTTATGAACGATAATCATATATCATTAAACTATTTCATAGGTTAACTATGAATTGTAAAAAATTAAATTGCGACACAGGACTTTTGTTCAGAAGACAGCAATTCCAGTCAGACAGTGTAAGTTTCAGTCACATGGCAACCGGTCCTAACGTTATACTTATAGTACTCTCTATGCTAATATATAATAGTACACTTGTATGTGTGTATGGTCTAACATTAAGTATACGCATGTGATTTCCACAAGGCTAGGCCTAGGCTAATGAACAATTATAATGCTCCGTTTCAAGCATGGTTTTTTTCATGACAGACATTTACTATTATCTTTTTAATTAGCTGACCTTTTGTTTTTGCTTTTTTGTTAGTGATCTATTATGTTTATTAATTGGCCGACCTCACGGAGCTAACAAGGTTCCATATACTGCATATGGAAAAAGCTAGGCCAATACATACAAGGTTGCATCGAAAACGGTTCCTTTGCTTAGCAAAATATCACTAAGATGTTTCAGAGATTCGACACAAGAATTCGTTCTTGTGTACAACTTTAGCACCTGTCTACGTGAGTAAAATTTGGAGCAGTGTCATGTCTGTAAGTAGATGATATAAGAAAGTATTTTTTTCGTAGCTAGCATCGCTATCTTTAACAACTCAGTGTACATAACAAATGTCCCATAGTAAATACGCGTGTACAGTGGGTATGCGACTAATAACTATACCTAGACCTAAAATTAGCATTACGCCGTATGGGCCTAGCATCTCATTACAATGCAATAACTTAGGCCTAGGCTTAACGTGAAAACCATATGCGTTGACGTTTGGATAGGACCGGACACTGGAGGGTCAGTGAATTCCTTTGCCTTCTGTGTTTTGTATGCACAAGTACAAGACCTACAGACAACTAAATGTTGTACCATGGCATCTTGGTACATGAATTTGTGTTCCGTATAGACTTTGGAGTCAAAAGATCAAAGAGCTATTTGACCTTTTCATTATTACCCTCTATACTTATGGAATGGTACGTGCGGCGTGAGCATGAATGGTGTCATTCAGTAGGGTACGATAAATGTTAAAAAAGTCAGAAGTTATTCTATTGATTAGGGTCAAGTGTCAGAGGTCAAATATATGATTTAAGGGGGTGATTTTGAACTAATTTGTATATTTTTTAGCATTTCAAACTCAAAAAGTACAACACCTATACCGACCCTATGTTGTACCATGACACCTTGGTGTATCTCTCTCTTTCGTCACAACTCATTGTTGTTTGTATTTAACCTTTGTAAATTCGTGAAATTCATTGGTTTGGGAATTAATATGTGTAATATTAAGCAGAAGTTTGTAATAATTTGTTGCTATATGAATGGACTTCTAGATGCAACACCAGCTTAATTGCTTAAAAGATTACATAACGTGATTAAAATGTGGCGGCGTACATTTTATTCCAAAATGATACTGATTGGCCTATCAATGTAAGTGCACATTGCACCATTGTTTTGACCAATCAAAACAGGAATTTAATTCTATTTACCTCGTACGTTAAAGACGACAACTGGCCCTTTGCAACCTTACAAACATCAAAACATTTCATCAAAATAGATTAATCATTAACCATTTTACACCATTTTTTAATCCCAGGCTTCAATTCACATATTTCATGTAAATTTTGTGATGTATTTAAGAACGACCTTAAAATTCTATTTTAATTTCTTTTGTTTCTCAAATGTCTATCATTATGATAGCACCATGAAATGGTGCAGTAAATTCTGACCAAACGTTTTATAGTCTTTTCCAGGCCCCCAATAATATTCTAGCAGAATAGACTTTCACATCAATTTCAGTGACTAAATTAGAAGTCCAAGAAACCTATAAAAATTCTGAAATGTTAGCCCTGTCATTACATCACAAATTTCGCATTAATCAAAAATATATTAATCAAAACTTTGATGAGCTATAACTCAACAAATATTTTCTCTTCTTCAAAATTCAAAACCAGAACTGCCGCACAGACTGTCAGATTGTAATACTTTTTCAGCTATAGAAATTGCTGCATGTCCCTACATGCACCTCTCGATTGGTCTATAGCGGGCCCCTTCACTTACTTCACCATAGCTCTTTAAAGCGGATCTTGTGAAATTGTTGGAGAAGGTTTATTGGAAGGATTAAAGTAGTGTGTGTAATAATGATAAAGGACCGATTAATTATGTGGGAGCTTTCTGTGCAATGGCGTAGCTAGGACCCTACGATCCGAGAAGAAGTGGGGCCCTGTGGTATATAGGTATAATGGTATATTTTAAAGACCCCTTATAAGGTTGGGGCCGGGAGGGGTGCCCCATTGTCCCCTTAGATACGTCACTGTTTCAGGGAGGTCTAAAGACTTGCAGAGTCCAGTATTACATGGCTGTTTTAAACTATTTAAACGCTATACAGAAATAGCATCGATTTGGACATGATGTAATTTCTATGTTGGTCATGGTGGCTGATAGTGTATTCAAATTTAATCATCAGTTTTTAATTTGTTTAAATATCACTTTTCCGAGTCATGGCTGATCAAAGCTTGATCAATTTTCAATTCATACGATAGACAAATATTGATGATATAGATGATATTTGTGATGTATGACAAGCAGAGATCTTTATGTATTTCTATAATCAAATTTCTTTTTAAAATCTTAGTCACTGAATATAGAATTTTGGTTATTTTATAAACAAACCTACAGTTATCCTATATCATTTTTGTTTGATGAAATAAAAATGTATACATCTGCGCGTTATATCTGCCATGATTCGCCCTCCAAAACCAAACAGTGACGTCATCGTACGCAATACTTACTGTCTCATCTTCACGTTTAGAAACATTGATGCTCTTTCTAATAAGGATCTGAATGGCGGCAGATGCAGCCGAAGGTGAAAAGCCCATAACGTAACCCAGCTGAATGAGAAAAAGGAACAATCAGTGAATTATAAACGCACTGGTGTGTCTAAGGGGATAGGGCGACTGTTGGAGGCTTATTCCCCTCCCCCCCCCCTCTTTCCCCTAAAAAGCCGTAGCCACCCCTGACATAAATATTAATAATACAACTGTCGAAGACCCAAGGCCATTAATATGATTAACTGTAAAATATCAAATGAATCATAAAAAAAAGAGGTTTTTATTATTTTTAATTTTGTATCGATTAAATTATCGATTTTGGACCGAAACCCTACCAGTTTACACTGTCATCTTCAATTGTAGACCAAAAATCATTCATTTTGGACAAAATATTTTCAATATCGGATCAAAAATCAGCCGGACCAAAGTTGGACCAAATATCTTCAATTTTGGACCAAAAATCTTTAATTTTGGATCAAATATCTTCAATTTTCATCAAAATACTTCAATTGTAAAATCTTCAATTTTAGAACAAACTTAATAATTTAGGGCCAAATTGTTCAATTTTATGGGGAGTAAAAGTCTTATTTGATGGAAGCTCAACCCCCCCTCCCCTCCCCTCCCTCCCTCCTCCTCCTCCTCCACAAAAAATGGTGGATGTATACAAAGATGAATGAAAGAAATTGGTTGCGTCTGTCGTTCTTGCTTTGGACTGAAGCCGATGTGAGTAATAAACAAGGCATCGAAAACCAGATAAATTACCTCGCCAGTAATAAACATGTCTTTTACACCCACATTATTAACGTATACCACCCCCTCTCCCCTTCCCCTCCTTTACTCTCTCAAATAGCCTACATTTCAATCACTGAAGAATTCACTACCCACCCACTTGCTCTTCCGTATGCACCAAATCTGCCATCTCCCACTCAATACTGAGGCGTAGGAAGTGAGGGCAGAGGGTAAGCTGCCAAACAATTAAACAAATATTTGGAAAATTATTGAAAATTTTAATGTGAAATTAAACAAAAATGTCCCAAAATGAAGGAAATTTTTTGAAAGAAAGACAATTTCCCGAAAAGGAAGACAATTTTCCGAAAATTGAAGCTTCCCGAAAATGAAGGAAATTTCCATTACTGATTAACAGTAACGTTTCACACTAGTTTAATAGTGTAATTTTCCGCTATATAGCCAGGAAATTTCAGGGGGTTATTTCCTCCAGAGGTCACCCTTCCTACGCCACTTTCCATGCTTCTTTCCAGCATGCATCAAACTCCCACCTCCGCTATATCCTACCTACAGACCTAACCTATCTTGCCCTCATTTTGCAGAGACCAATTGGAAACTTACGAAGATGATAGCGGCCAATCAGTCCTATGGATATCATTAGGTTTGGTTTGGTTTGTTGATGTTTAACGGCACCGCGACAGTCAGAGTCAAATGTGCCAAGAGGGTATTAATAAATAATGGTGTAAGAGCTAGGATAGTGAGGAGATGAAAGATTTGTAAGGGAGAAAAGGGGGAAAGCAGAAAGAAGAAAAAAATAATACATATATTATCTTCGCTGCGTCTTTACAAATCGTAACGGAATACTACAGTCTAATTTCCAGATTTCCTCAAGTGCTTTGAAAAGTGACTTTGCAGAGTACATCATACAGGTACGCTAAGAGGGAACTAACAGCTGCCTGAGTATTAGGTGTTTCCGACGAGGTCACGTTTATATCGCCATTTTGTCGAGAAAAACCACTGTCGTCTGCTGTACATTTAATTAGACTTACATACGTTTGCATGTTGTTATATAAGATTGTTTTTGCATTATAATTATGCTGGAATCTTGCTGTGCCGTCGGTTGCACTAATAGATGTGTGCGGGGAATAAAAAGACATTTTCTCGATTTCCATCTGATCCTGATCGACGTCGAACTGGGTTTCTGCTGTACGACGCAACGGCTTTTAACCCGGGCTCTCAACCTACGGTAGACCTTACACACTAGAGTTTGCATCGAACACTTTATATCAGATATGTAGGCTTTGTCTGAGCATAACGAACAAGCAGATGGCGTTAACGTTATAGTTACTCTTCGTATATCCGGTGAAAGGAAAATATGAAGAGAAATCCGAGCAAAAAACTGCAATCAGTAAAATTCGCTGAACTGGTATTGGTAGTTTAGCATGTGGTATGTTTGTTGTACGTGTGATGTGACTGAGCAATGTGAAGACACGTGAAACACAACAACGCCACTGCCCTTCAAAATGGAGTCCAGTTAAGTTAAGAGTCACGTGATAAAATTCCACTATACATGTATAACGTCATAATTGCAGTGCCAACATAGGTGTAAGAACATGTTCTTCATAGGGAGCGGAGGAGGGGGGGGGGGGGGCACAAAGATATGCTACAACACTAGTTCAATGGTAAGAAAATTTATTCAGTTGAGGGGGCACAATGTAGGTCACTGCAACGTTCCCCCTGTGCTCCCGTTCCTACGCCTATAGGTTACAAAACAATGGTTATTTTATTTTTTGAAAAATTAATTGCCTTTTTCTAAATTATTCGAGAACACTTTAAAAAAATTGAGATGCGGTATAGGCTCTAACATTATATACACACTTTACAAGAACATTCTTTTGCCTATCTGCTTATGTACTTTATACCCTAAATGAAAGATTTTCATTTTTATTTTATAGAGATACAAGGATCTTGGATCAGCATTTATGACATCACACTTTTCGCTGCAAGGACACTCTGGTGAAATCTTTGAAATGAAATAACTCCAAAACGGGTTACGTATTTTTTTCTTCACCAATTTGTTTCCTTGGTTCTCTATCATAAATGAAAATGAAAATGTACCGCAATATTCCTTTAACGCATATAAACTTGGTATCTACTTGGTGACCCTGTGTCAGCTTTATGTATAGACCTTTTCAATCCGACCTTAGCCAAATGTAATTACTTCAGTACTTCGACCAATCAACAGCTGGGGGAATTTTCCTTTTTAACCCGACCAATCAGGTGCAGTTTTAGAACAAAGAGTTGTAAGCAGCATTGCGCGCGCGTACTGCGTGCGTTTGAAAACCTTTTTTTTTTTCAATACCCTTGGTTCCATGCCGTGCTTTAAATGTGCAGACGGCCAAGATTTCCCCATTATTTGACTGGACGATAATTTCCCGGGCCCAGTAAACCATTGGTCAATACAGGACACGTGAATTTCGACTTTCTGACATTATCTAAATTTTCGGAAATTGCCGATTCAGATTTAAAAAGGTCTATACCAATGCTACTGATAATAATTCTGCTCATGAATCTGAACGCACTTCAAACTGCTTACCTGGGAACATATTTTCCGGGTGCGTACCAGACCTATCCCCATGACGCCTGACATTAAAACCTAAAAAACAAAGGTGATGTTAAATTTAAACAAAAAAATACATTGGTATTCAAAATAGTTGTGTAAATGTCTATATTTCGTAAATGTATTTTCTCGTGATGTGTCAAGGATAAATGAATTGAAGTATGACAGGACAAAATACAATTCTTTGTGTTTCTATTTCACGTTCAGTAAAGAGCAAACAATAAATTACCTAAAGATTAATGTTGAGGCCGGCGGAGTGTTTCTATGCGTATTTATTGTACGGGGTAAAAGACTCTGGTCTGGGTGGAATGACCCGAAGTTAGAAGGGTCATTCGCGGGCGCGAATTCCTTTGAATCGTCATTTGAAATATATATAAACACAATGCCAAAATATTAATCTTCCAAAATATTAATATTTATACAAAATTTACGCGCTAGATTGTTTATAATGCATAAAGAAAACAAAAAGAGAATGATAAACGAGGATAGTTATACATTTTTTTTGGTTGGTGAAGAAATTCACCTGTTGTAAAAATGGACTAAACCAAATGCTTGTGGAATTTAATACAAGGAACATGACAATGCAAATACTCCATAGAAATTCTGAAATTGTTTTAAAAGTTCCCATAAGTGTACATAATAATGATGATGAAGATTATGATGATAATGACGAGGAAGATGACGATGATGATAATGACGATGATGATAATGACGATGATAATGATGATGACGATGATGATGATGACAATGATGATGATGATGACGATGATGATGATGACGATGATGATGATGACGATGATAATAATGACGATGATGATAATGACGATAATGATAATGACGATGAAGATAATGATGAAGATGAAGATAATAATAATAATAATAATAATAATAATAATAATAATAATAATAATAATAATAATAATAATAACAATAATAATAATAACATTAATAACAATAATAATAATAACAATAATAATAACAATAATGAATAATATAATAATAGTAATCATAATAATTTAAAAAAAATAGTAATATACTACTACTACTACTACTACTACTACTACTACTACTACTAATAATAATAATAATAATAATAATAATAATAATAATAATAATAATAATAATAATAATAATAATAACAATAATAATAACAATAATAATAATAATAATAATAATAATAACAATAATAATAACAATAATGAATAATATAATAATAGTAATCATAATAATTTAAAAAAAAAAGTAATATACTACTACTACTACTACTACTACTACTACTACTACTACTACTACTACTACTACTACTACTACTACTACTACTACTACTACTACTAATAATAATAATAATAATAATAATAATAATAATAATGATAATAAATCCGCCTTGTGCTACTCGCACCTATGCGACCTATATTCGGATCTACTTACACAGAATCCGCCCCATATCGGTACGGCCACGTTCGCCTGATTACATTCAATCACAATTGCGGCGATTCCAAGTCCAATCATAAGAGGGGCTATGATTATTTCGCAAGCCCCAAGGAGAATGCTCGTCCTGATGAGCGTCGGCGCAAATCTTTTAGGGTCATACTGCTGAACAATAAACCAAAAACTGTGTCATGAATTCATAACGCATAGTATATTTCAGTATTTAATTGCTAATAGGTATAGGCAGATCAATAAACTTTTACTAAGACATGCGAGGCGAGACGAATTTCCCAATTCTTGGACACCAGTAAAAACTCCTTAAACGAGGCCCTGGGCTTATCAAAAAATTAACTACAAATTTGTGGCGCAAAATTGTCCAAAATTTGTGGCGCAAAATTGTCCAAAATTTGTGGCGCAAAATTGCCCAGAATTTGTGGCGCAAAATTGTCCAAAAATTGTTTATTTTTAGTCGCTTTGCTTTTTGAAATATCGGGAAATATAAGGACAATTTATTTCCTTCGCCCATCCTGCAAACATATTTAGCTATACATGCCCGTTTCTTTTATACAGTTATTTTAAACCAAATAAAACATGGTGTAGAAGGCATTTCAAAATATTATTCCGCTTACGAGATAATCAACTTTGGATATTTAAGATTTCGTGATGTTAGGCTGATTCCCAACGTTTACACACACATGAAACAGAACTTAAGGCTTAAATGTCTCTTAACACAACTGCATAATAAGATGTTAAAGTAATTTTTTTTGTACAGTAACTTTGACTATATACGAAAGCCTTGAATGTTTTCTTTCCTATTTTCAAATCATGTTTCTATTATCGTAATTCTGGAACAGCAAATACTATATACCTGATCCATTTTTTCTAGTTGATTCTGGTTTTATCTGGTATAGGCTGCAAAAGAAAAAGAAAAAAACCTTCTTTATTCCTGTAACATATTAATTTCAAACTTCAATGTAAAAAACAACAACAATAACGCTAAAAATTGTATCAACAACGATATTACAATTCAAGGTCTCTGATTGGTCGAGATATTAGACTAATAATGTCACTTGTAAACCAATCAGGTTAATGTCACAACACAAAATTGACCAAATTTGAATTTTGAAGATAAGAAAAACAGTGATCAACATAATAGAATGTATTATAACGAGAAATTGAAATAACAAAACTAAAGAATTAAAATTTCGATATTTCTATAAATAACATTAAACTATTGAACAACCTGATCATCACAAACAGTCTGATAGTCGGTCAACTAAAACATTCGAAACAAATCGTTTTCATGGACAACTACTTGTAGCTTATTCAGGGACATATTTTCCTTAAATAATGCTAAAGTGAAGAGGTCATGTTGTTTGGTACACCTGCACACCAATGTGACTGGTACCTCATTGGTTGTAGTATGCCTACACCAAGCATAGCCTAGTAGGGCCTAGTAGGGATTTGGTATTAAGATCTCCGCTGGTGCCTCTGGTTGTATACACTGCCGCGAAACGGCATGATTCTATCTTTCATGAAAAATTACCCGAAATTGGGGCGACTTTTTACTTTGAAAATGATGCGGAATAGAATGCAGAGGAATCACATAATCTCGAGGTGTGACATCACTTAAAACATGGAGCTATTTTCTCAGTTATTAGCTCCATGCTTAAAAGCAGAGACGAGCAAAGAGTTGAAGAAATCTACCTACTGTGGTGTAGCGGTTATCATACCTGTCTACAGACCACGAGGCCCTCGGTTCAAGCCTGGGTTGGGTAGACACGCCAGTGTACCACAACTGCTTATTAAAGGCCGTGGACATTGACTTGGTTGTCGATGTTATGTCTGTCCGTACGTCGTACCTGTATTCTCGTCCGGGTCGTATTAAGCGTTTCGTGATAGCATTGTTACTATCATAACCGAATACACAGGCGACGACCCCGTCATTGTAATTGTGTGTTTACTCGTCGTTCACTCGCCAGAATTGAAGAAATTATGGAAGAAATACGCTTTG
>JAIGNY010002236.1:360000-382500 GCA_020152595.1 Chiridota heheva
ACTGTGCTAAGATATATTATGATTAATAGCATCTTTACAATTTCCCTTCACTGTCGTCATCGCATATTTACCGTTCGAATGTCTTCCTCATCTCTGAATAATCTAGGAGCTTATGCTAACGAATTTTGATTAACTTCCTAGAAGATGTTAAATTTGTCTGTTCTTTTTAAGACACTTTTCTCCAAGTTGCGATTTTTGTTTTATCATTTAGCATTATAAGTCTCCGCCCGTTCACTGGCAGTCATTACGTACACCCCATGCTTTACTAACATTGTCTATTATCAGATTGAAGAATTTCCCCTTTGAACACAACTCCACTTGTATTTTATGCTCCTGGCAAAGTGTGGCGTGCAGGACCATTGCAGGAATACAATAACCTTCGCATATAGTTCTGATAAGTTTTCGAGTTGTCTTGGGGTATTTTCTATTAACTTTTGACAAAACCTGAGAACTGCACCATTGTTATATACATAAAACAGCTCATAAACAACATGGCTGATGTAATAACACATACGATGCGATAAATAGAATAAACTTCCATCAGGGATAGGTTACTCCTGATCGCAGAATAAGCTTTATTGCCACTGATTATGAGAGATTTACTGCCCTTGCCTCCGTCTACGAGTAAGTGCGCCGCTCAACTATCTGACTATGCAGTTAAAGTCTTGGTGTAAATTACAAGCTGGGGAAGCTTCAGCCATACCCTCCGCAATAATATAGTTCAACACAATTGTGTTATCACTTTACCCGACCGAATTAAACCTTATAATATGGACGCTCCCACCGTCCCTGCAAAGGTTCACGAAGTTGGGGGCTGAGAAAGCCAATCGAAGTTGTATGGTCTATGCATTGAGAACATATGGCCTACTTCAAGTTCAAAAGATGAAAAGAGTATGTCATTCCAGAACATAATATATTTTTCATTAAAAGAAAAGAAAGATTTTTCTAAAATGAAAATATATTGAACCTCGGGCCTTTATGCCAAAGCCCCCCTCCCTCAATGTAAGTAGGAACCATGGGGCGAGTAGGCAAAACTCATTCACATTTTCGAAAACTGATAAAAGTGCCCTTTTTTAATGACAACAAAATGTGCCCCTCACCTACTGTCCAAGAAGGGCCCGAGCTTCTAACTACCCACCAATAAAAACAGACTTACACCATTGCACCCCAAAACATTACGTTAAGCTACTACATCATCAATGTTCGACATTCCTTTAAGGGATTTTCAGCTTATTCAATAAAAATGACTCTCACAATCAGTTTCGTTCGGCGCAACCCGAATGAATTTAGCATAAAGTAGACCCTTCCTTAATTCAGTTTTACTTTTTTTTTCTGACGTATCTAATTGCTTTTATCTAATAACTTTTAAGCCACAAAATCTGAAACTATAAATCTGAGACTATGACATCACAATTAACGTCTGATTTCAGTCGTTAATAATTCTACACAAATGATAACATATTATAAACTTAGATATCTCTCTTTAAGAACACTTTCTTTACTGTTTTGTTCCTGTTGTACCAGGGACCTGAGAGAGAGAGAGTTGAACACACAATTACAATGACGGGGTCGTCGCCTGCGTATTCGCTTATGATAGTACAAATGCTATCACGAAACGCTTAATACGACCCGGACGAGAACACAGGTACGACGTACGGACAGACATAACATCGACAACCAAGTCAATGTCCACGGCCTTTGATAACCAGTTGTGGTGCACTGGCGTGTCTACCCACCCCAGGATTGAACCCGGGGCCTCGTGGTCTGTAGACAGGTATTATAACCGCTACACCACAGTAGGTAGATACCAGGGACCTGCTATTTGGAAATGTTTAAATAGTAGATCCCTCGTTGAACTTCCTTCTTCAGATAAGATAAGACTTGCTTGACCCATGGAGCTATTAAATGAGATAATAGCTCCATGCTTGACCCCTTATCATCTTTAAGTTGTTGCTGTCCATAGGTCTTTAAGTTTTATTTATTTATTTTTTATTTCACATAATTTATGTAGCGCCTTATCCAATATAAAATTGCTCTAAAGCGCTTTACAATAAAAAATATAAAAAATATTTAAAAAAACATACAAGTCAAGAAGAAAAAAAGAAAAATAATAATAAAATCATTGTTACAAATACAGATATGAAAAGGTTTATAAAAGTTAAAACCGTTTAAAATAGTAAAAAGGCGACATATGTACAAAAATTCAAATTCATTGTAAAAAGCTAAAAATAGACTTTTTAAATATATATATATATATATATATATATCTATATATATATATATATATATATATATATATATATATATATATATATATATATATATATATATATATATATATATATATATATATATATATATATATATATATATATATATATATATGTATATATATATATATATATATATATATATATATATATATATATATATATATATATATATATATATATATATATATATATATATATATATATATATATATATATATATAGATATATATATATATACATAGATATATATATATAACATATATATACATATATATATATATATATATATATATATATATATATATATATATATATATATATATATATATATATATATATATATATATATATATATATATATATATATATATATATATATATATATATATATACACAATCATAATGATCTAATAAAAGGCAGCTTTAAAAAGGTAAGTTACGGGTGAATGTAATACTTACAATTCGCGATGATGCCTATCCTTCGAGAGCAGTGTTCAATATATCCCACAACAGCTGACTTAACAGCACCGAGATATGTTCATTGGCTCAGTGAAATTTCACTTTCAGTGAAGAGCTTCCACACACAAGCTATTTGGTTTTAAAAACAGATCGGTGGATAAACTTAGCGCCAGCGTTGAGAGCATATTACGTAATCGCAATGCACAAACAAATAAACGCTAATGCCAACTCCCTGCTACGACTATTCGCCCTGGTATATATTATTGTGTAGGGTTTTATTCGTACATTCTTGGGTTATGTATGTATTAGTGTACAACCTAGCCAAGAGCACAAAGTAGGCGGTTTTGTGCACAGAAAAGCAGCTCTTACATTACCAACATGTACATCATTACAGTTTGTTTGACTAGATAATGAAGGTTTTACCGTGGATTTACACTCAGACTTGTTTCTTAGTTTTTTAAAGTTTTTTTATGGGAAAGTAGTATTGAAATAAACGGAAAAATCTAGTGCATTGATAATTCTGTGCAAAAAGGTTCTGTGATAATTAAGTTGGATGACTTAGTCCTTGCATGTCTTTAGATATCACTGATCAGTCGAAATCATTGTACACGTCAACACTTTGCTCATTTACTTATTTGGGTATTTTAGTGCGGAAAAGTGGGGGTGCTACAATGCAAGGAACCCCCTCCCCCCTCCCCCTCCCTTCCTCCCACAAAATCGATTTTCCCACTCCTCTAAGATTACTCAACAAAATTTTGTACAGGCGACATATTTTGTCCGATCCATAGGACTGTTCCTCCAATTAGACAAGGCTTTCCTTGTCTTGGCCAAGCTATAAATATCTTGGGCGGGTGAGAAGGAAGTAGAGTGGATAGGGGCTGCGGGGTGTACTTATTACATAATACAAAAAAACAATCATAGAATAGTTGTACTAGGAGATATTTTACGTCAGACTGGGGTCAATTCAACTTGAGAATACGTATGGAAAATCTTGTACGGTCGGCAAGGCGACGGAGAAAGTTTATGCAGCAGTGGCGTGTCTATAGGGGGTGGGTTACACACGCCATTGTAGGGTGTGCATCCCCGTTTTATATGTACTTTTACATTATAGTACTCCCAATTCATGATTTCGTAATAATCTGATAATGGAGGGGGATGGGGGTGTTATTTAAAACAAAACAAATTTATATTATCATGGAAAGTAAGGTCGAATGTGTAAACCTTAAGAAAACTTATGAACCCGACTGCCCGATGTTTCTACTTTGGTAGTTTTAAACTAATGGCCCGATTGCATGGGAACCTACCAGAGGCGTAGGAAGCATGTACAAACTAATGGCCCGATTGCATGGGAGCCTACCAGAGGCGTAGGAAGCATGTACAAACTAATGGCCCGATTGCATGGGAGCCTACCAGAGGCGTAGGAAGCATGTACAAACTAATGGCCCGATTGCATGGGAGCCTACCAGAGGCGTAGGAAGCATGTACAAACTAATGGCCCGATTGCATGGGACCCTACCAGAGGCGTAGGAAGCAGGTACAAACTAATGGCCCGATTGCATGGGACCCTACCAGAGGCGTAGGAAGCATGCACAAACTAATGGCCCGATTGCATGGGACCCTACCAGAGGCGTAGGAAGCATGTACATCCTTCTCTGAGAGGACTTTACCTTCCCGTTAGTATGCTTTCTTCCCAGTTGAGAGGTGAAATTAAGAAATTAACATAAAAGAGGTCCTCGATAAAGTATTGATATAGTATCATAGACGGAACTTAACTAAAAAATGTGTATCTACCTTGAGGATGTACCTTGAGGAAACTGGCATTTAAGTGAAAAAGGTTTAGAAAGTTCTTTGTTCACTTGAACCCAAGTTCACTTGAACCCAAGCTCATTTGGACCCAAGTTCACTTGGTCCCCAAGTTCACTTGGACCCCAAGTTTACTTGGACCCGCTAAGTTCACTTGGACCCCCCAAGGTCACTTGGACCCCCTAAGTTTACTTGGACCCCCAAGTTCCCTTGGACCCCCCAAGTTCACATGGACCCCTACACTTCACTTAGACCCCCAAGTTCACTTGAACCCCCAAGTTCACTTGAACCCCTAAGTTCACTTGGACCCCCAAGTTCCCTTGGACCCCTAAACTTCACTTGGACCCCCCAAGTTCACTTGGACCCCCCAAGATCACTTGGACCCCCCAAGTTCACTTGGACCCCAAGTTCACTTGGACCCCCTTAGTTCACTTGGACCCCCTAAGTTCACTAGGACCCCCAAGTTCACTTGGACCTTCAAGTTTACTTGGACCCCCAAGTTTACTAGGACCCCCTAAGTTCACTTGGACCCCCAATGTTACTTGAACCCCCCAAGTTTACTTGGTGACGCCACTTCCGGCTTTCAATTTTCC
This sequence comes from Chiridota heheva, assembly GCA_020152595.1. Taxonomy (NCBI): domain Eukaryota; kingdom Metazoa; phylum Echinodermata; class Holothuroidea; order Apodida; family Chiridotidae; genus Chiridota; species Chiridota heheva. The sequence continues at coordinate 365,129 of JAIGNY010002236.1, forward strand.
TTACTAATTGCGAGAAATTAGTGATGTTATCGAAAACACATGGCGACTCCTATGTTCTGTCCGACGAATGTGTGACCAATAACATCGCAGATATTTAACAATCAATAAGGAAATAAATTGAAAACCGGAAATGACGTTGACAGCACGGCGACTGTCGCTTTAGATTTTGTTTTATCTGTTATTATTATTATTTTGTAAAAGGCGAGACTTTTGCTTTAATAATAGTTTAACTTTCCATCTGGGAAACAAACATGTAACCAGGAAGAAGAAACCATTAGTAGTAGTAAACAAGGTTGTTTTCGCACCTAATTGTGATGCGGAGCGGCGGAGCAGTGCGGACTGAAGGCGCGTTTAGGAATTAAACAGGTGTAAGCGCTACCATTGGGCGTTGGCAGGGTCATGGGGCCTTCACCAGGTATCGATTGAAGTAAGACAAGCGTTTTTATGTCCCGTGGGGTCGGGAGAATAGTTGGGGACACCACGGTGGGGTCAGGAATGTCATATCGGGCGTTACCAAAGGATGAAAGATTCCACATGTGGATAGGTTGAAGGGGCGCTTGAATGGATGTGGTAATGACACCCGCCCCTCTTCCTCAGGAACATGATATGCAGGGCAAGCGAGTCAGGTTGGCTATAGGTAGGGGTGGTACGGTGCTACCCTTCTTTCTAATAGGGATACATCTGGGTCAATGAGTCGAGACTCAGCCTCATTACTTATCCTTATTTTATTGCTAATGTTATAAATCAAATGTATAATTTATCTTAAGTGCATACAACTCTGATGTAGTACATATATGATAATACTATTGTTTATTTAAATAAATGTATATTTGTATTGCAATGATTGTAGGCTTTGTTTTCGTGTGTTTCTGCTGTGGTAAATTTTTTGTTTTGTTTTTTTGCATAGAGAATGAAATGTTCATTTTGTTTCTGTATATTCCTTTTTTGAATATTTCTTTTTTGTGAATATTTCTTTATGTGATTTTTTTTTGTAGTAAATGTAAATGTAAATTGTTTGTTGTATATTTCTGTTGTAGTAAATGCAAAGTGCGTTTTTGATAGTAAATGTGAAACCATTTTTTTTTTTTTTTGGTGAAATTTGGTTTTATTTTTGTTTTTGCAATGGTATGTATAAAAATTACAATTTTTTTTGTGGTGTAAGCCTTTATATATATATATATATATATATATATATATATATATATATATATATATATATATATATATATATATATATATATATATATATATATATATATATATATATATATATATATATATATATATATATATATATATATATATATATATATATATATATATATATATATATATATATATATATATATATATATATATATATATATATATATATATATATATATATATATATATATATATATATATATATATATATATATATATATATATATATATATATATATATATATATATATATATATATATATATATATATATATATATATATATAGGCCTATATTTATATATATTTTGTATTAATGTGAGTTTGTATTTTTGTGTTGTGTATATCTTCGTTGAAGTTAATTGAAATTAAATTTTCGTGCTGAGTATATATTTTGTTACTAAATGTGATTTGTGTGTGTGTGTGGGTAGGTGGGTGTTTGTGGTGGGGGTGCGTATGGGTGTGTTGTGACTATTTTGTCGTATTTAAAGGGGAATTATATATTTTTGTGTTGAGTACGTATTGTTTGTAGTGAATGCATTTTTTTTTTATAGTTATTTTGAATTTGTTTTGTTCTGTATATTTTTGTTGCATTAAATGCAAAATTGTATGTTTTGTGTAAGGATTCCACAGGGCAACAAGGATACATGTTGATGAGGAGACGATTGAATGGATGGGTAATGGCGGAGGTTATGTGGTGGTTTAGAAAAATATATATTGGTGAATTTGCATTGTAAGCGTGTTGTGTTGCGTGAACCAAATGTCCATGGGTTGGTATGGTTGGGTGGAGGAGTTACCCATCGTAATAAGCAGTGGGGCAATGAGTCGAGCCCTAGCCTCATTGATTGTACTCAATTGACTTTGTTTCGAATTACGAAGGTATGATTTCGATATTGAGAAAGTGATTAAAGTTTGGTTATATATAAAATATTAATATGTTGTTACTTTTGAGCTTTAATTAATTCATACATATTATATGTAGTTTCACATCTAAAAAAAGTTCCATATAGTATTGATGATAATAATAATAATAATAATAACAACAACAACGACAACAACAACAACAACAATGTCATCAATACTTTCAATCATGTAACTCATGTATGACTCACAATTACGCCTATCTTTGTTATTTCTGATCATGCTCGGTACAGTAGTGCTTCCCATGTGGTCAATGTGTGCCCCTATGTTGCTCGTTATGACTCAACTGACAGCATCCCTTCAACTCCCCACCTGCTCTATTAGTGCCCCACTTTACTCCAGAGACAATTTCCCACCTGTTCTATATGTACCCACTTTGCTCCCGGCAACTCCCCACCCGCTCTATTTGTGCCCCACTTTACTCCAGAGACAATTTCCCATCTGTTCTATATGTATCCACTTTGCTCCCGGCAACTCCCCACCTGCTCTATCTGTGCCCCACTTTACTCCAGAGACAATTTCCCACCTGCTCTATATGTACCCACTTTGCTCCCGGCAACTCCCCACCTGCTCTATCTGTGCCCCACTTTACTCCAGAGACAATTTCCCATCTGTTCTATATGTATCCACTTTGCTCCCGGCAACTCCCCACCTGCTCTATCTGTGCCCCACTGTACTCCAGAGACAATTTCCCACCTGCTCTATATGTACCCACTTTGCACCCGGCAACTCCCCACCTGCTCTATTTGTGCCCCACTTTACTCCATAGACAATTTCCCACCTGCTCTATATGTACCCACTTTGCACCCGGCAACTCCCCACCTGCTCTATTTGTGCCCCACTTTACTCCATAGACAATTTCCCACCTGCTCTATATGTACCCACTTTGCTCCCGGCAACTCCCCACCTGCTCTATCTGTGCCCCACTGTACTCCAGAGACAATTTCCCACCTGCTCTATATGTACCCACTTTGCTCCCGGCAACTCCCCATCTGCTCTATTTGTGAACCACTTTACTCCATAGACAATTTCCCACCTGCTCTATATGTACCCACTTTGCTCCCGGCAACTCCCCACCTGCTCCATTTGTGCCCCACTTTACTCCAGAGACAATTTCCCACCTGCTCTATATGTACCCACTTTGCACCCGGCAACTCCCCACCTGCTCTATTTGTGCCCCACTTTACTCCAGAGACAATTTCCTACCTGCTATTGTCATCTCACTTTGCTCCCACCTTCTTTTACCCCACTTTGCTCCCCACCTGCACTATTTGTACCCCACTTTGCTCCCACCTGCACTATTTGTACCCCACTTTGCTCCCCTACCTGCTCTATTTGTACCCCACTTTGCTCCCCACCTGCTCTATTTGTACCCCATTTTGCTCCCCACCTGCTCTATTTGTGCTATTCGTGCCTGATTCGTTCTACAAACGACGCCATTGCAGATCCCTGACATGTCCACATTAAAAGAAACAGGCAAAGCACAAGACAAAACATTTAACGTAGGTGGATGTTAAGACAAAAAGCAATTTAAAAAAATGATAAAGTGTTCAAATTAACCCAATTTATTGTTGAAATTGACTATGAATTTTTGGTCAAAATGACCAGCAACAGTGGTTCATGTTGATCATGTTGATCGACCAGGAAATCCTGGTCATAATAACCTGGAATATGATGACTCCGTGACATTGCTCCTGCTTAAAAATGAACATTTTCGTGGTTAAATTTAAGCAAAGTGTTTTTAGAGTGTATACTTAAACCATGATTAGAGAAGCAATATGTATAAGTGTAAAACAAGATAAAAACAAAACTTCAGACAGATTTTAATACAGTATATTATATATATATATATATATATATATATATATATATATATATATATATATATATATATATATATATATATATATATATATATATATATATATATATATATATATATATATATATATATATATATATATATATATATATATATATATATATATATATATATATATATATATATATATATATATATATATATATATATATATATATATATATATATATATATTCATATCCAATTAATGTCTCTTGAGTTACGAAATAAGCCACACCCACCATAGCAACGCGGTAACTAGGTGGGGAAAACAAACCTGGAATCCACAATCATGCAGGACAAATTGTCCCATGAGAGGATTTCACTTTGCTTTGTTCCCGATTGGGAAATTAGGTAATCATTATGATAAACTTCATAATAGGCCTAATAAGTCAAATTGAAGGAAATTATGACAAGATTGAAAGACATTTGAGTAATCTTTGGAATATTTCCATAAACAGGTAAACGGAAATGAATTTCCTAAAATTTAAGAGATTTTCCGAGAGTTGGAAGAAATTTCCTAAAATTGAAAGAAATTTTCCGAAACTGATTGGAATATTAAACTCTTGCAATTTCCTGAAAATTGAATAAATGTATTTAAGGACTTCGCGACAAGGTCATGACTATATGAATATTTACAAATTCAAGATTTTAATCAGCAACTAATCTCCTTTATCAATCAGATCGAGCTAACTCGAACTTTATTGAATAATTTCCTCCATTCGAGCTGGTTGTCCATCGATGCTGGTCAGTCCGGCAGCATGCATATTAAGAGGAACATTTATAACACACGAGAGTATTGAAGTCATAAAGCCATATTGTTCAGATGCTGCAATAAAATGTCTTAGTTTCTAATTTATGTACTTAAAATATTAAAATCATTGTGTTGAAAAACATTTGAATTTTGAAATGGCCGTTTCGCGCCTAAAAGTCTAGCTCTATTGTCTATTTTTTCTAATATTTCGAAAACGGCGTGGTGAACATATCAAATGGAAGTGGAAAAATTGTAGCCATGACAGTAATGAAGGTATTATCATAAGTTTTTTTAAGTTTCCCCTAGCAAAGATATTTTTACCAGACGAATTTTAAATTCCATAAGGCTTTAACGTTGGGGTAGCAAAGAATCATGGAAAATATCACAAAATGGCGGCTTCTATGTAGCAAAATGTTCTCATTAATAGGAACATTTATGTTCCCAATAATAGACATGCTACCGGTCTGCTGGTGGGTTTTGCTAATAACAAACAAAGTGGGTGGGCCACACTTTAATAAAGGATGATGAATGTCTTACCAGACAAGCACTTGAAAAGAACTCGCAAGGCAGAAGGAAACATCGCCCAAAACACACCTGGAGGCGGAGCCTAATAAACGAGCAAACCAACCAAAGCTTGCATGATCAACTGCCAAAACTTTGAGACCGACAAACGTGGAGGACAACTGTTGAAGCCCGAGCTATGTCCCACAAAGAGCGAAGAGTCAAGAAATTCAAAATACAATTTACACTTACGAAAAGTACTCTTTAATTTGATTACTTAGATCAGTGCTAATGCTAAAGTGCTAATGATATATCTTTATAATATATTATACATGATTATACACGGGGAAGCAATCCTGGGCAGTGGAAGGTTTTACTAATGTTCATGGCACTGTTACCACAAGGTTTCATTGGGGGTAGGGAACAAATATTATACACGATTACACGGGGAAGCAATCCTGGGCAGTGGAAGGTCTTACTAATGTTCATGGCACTGTTACCACAAGGTTTCATTGGGGTAGGGAACAAATATTATACATGATTACACGGGGAAGGAATCCTGGGCAGTGGAAGGTCTTACTAATGTTCATGGCACTGTGACCATAAGGTTTCATTGGGGTAAGGAACAAGATTGCTGTGAGCTGTATATTAGAAAGGCATAACATTCTGAAGCAAAACCCTATTTATTGGACCCACACGTAATCCTGTTGACCCTATTGCCATGTACTTAAGATGTGAAGAGGGCGCTATAATGAACCCCGCCCCTTTATGGAAAGCTATTACTACTCCGAAGCGTTCTCAATAATATTCTACATGAAATGTACGATTGTTATGGGTTACAAAAGCCAGCAAACACCGAAAGTATAAATCCTTCATAACTGTAGGCTCTTCTCCGACGTTATTAGTAGATATAGAAGAAATGGTACCAGCCTATGGTAATCCGGCCGGTGATAACCGAATAACCGATACAATCCGACGCTTACCGATACTATCCTGCAGTAAATACCGGTGCCTGCAAAAAAGAAATATGTAATATCACGAGCGGATAATCACTATTTTCAGAGGAAGTGGCGGCGTTACAGGATGGAAGGGGATAAAAGGGAAGGGGAAGAGAGGGGGCATTCCCTCTTGTCCCCAGAATTTTTTGTAAGGTCACATATTTCGTCCGATCAGCTGCCCCGCTGCCCCTCTCTCGCCCCAAGTATAACAATCCCATTCCCGCCAGTGTTCAGAGGTGTATAGGAGCTTAGTTTTCTTTCCATGGATCAGTATCGCTGTTCTTTCAACATGCTGAAAGAAGCATGCGATCTTAAATTAAGGGCGTATTATTCTGAAGTCCCGAGAATAATCGAATATATACACGTTCTTGCACGTGGTGGTAGTTTGATATCAGTGTTCAAATCAACCATAAGATTATATCATGAATATTTAATTCCTTTTTTTAGCACAAGTATTAAACCGATACCTATGTTATTTAAAAAATCCAATGGATTGGCAAAAATGTCATGAAAATCGTACAAAATTGCAAGAAAAAGAACATTATTTTCCGAAAATACATCGAACATGTGTCATTTCCTTAAATTTTCTGAAAATTTCCTTCATTTTTAGTCCGCTTCGTACCCCCGATCGGGAGAACAGATTTTGTTTTTCCGATCGGGGAATCCTTTACGAAAGTATCCCACAATGCATCTACTCAAATTCAAAGTTTGTATGGGAATAATATAAGAATCAGACACATTTCGAGCGCGGGGAAATCAACCACTGCGAAGGGTTCAAAGTTTTCTTCACGTTTTGAAATAATGGGATATGAATTATCTTTTCACTGTGCGCTTTCAAAATTCACCGTGCAGTTTTCGAGAAATTTGAAGAAAAGTGATGAATTCTTATTATGTGTTACGGTTAAGCAGTCGCGTTTTAACAAGGTTTTCTGAAATTATGAGAAATAACTTGGGGAATTGTGAAAATTATTTAGCAATAACTTCGTGATAGTAACGAAGTTGTTTTACTTTCGCGGAATTGAAAATGAACAAAGCAAACTTTGTTACAAACCTTCAATGAAACGACTGATAAACGTCTATAACTGAAAATTCACAATAAAAATGGCGGCTTCCATATATCACTATAAGCTCAGTGCGCATGCTTGATTCTCCCCAATCGGGGGACTTATTGAATCCCCCGATCAGCGGTACGAACCGAACTGATTTTCGGAAAATATTATACGATTTTTGTCCCATTTTACAAACATTTATCCAAATTTACCAACAATTCTTTAATGTTTGTTTCATGCGGGCTATGCGGACACAAAATTAATTGTCCTTGAAATCGTTTTAGAAAATTCTTGACCAAAATCTTATAAACCTGTGCCTTTGTTTTTTTTTTTTTTTTTTCTTTTTCCGGACAAACTAAGTTTTGGGAGCCCCTCATATCTCGAAGAATTCTGAAAAGCAAGAACTCCACTTTTTGTCCAATGTATTCAGTTTTCGCCTTTCATTGTCAAGTAAGCATGAGGTTTAAGCGTTTTTGCTCCTGCCAGCTTGCGTGCTTTTTATTGTCATTTTGAAAATATACTCATGCAGATACTTTGGGGATCCTGATCCCCGGGAAACTTGCCCCTAGCCTCCGCTCTCTCGACGACACTGATTGGATCCTACAAGGAGCGTTACGTTATCAGGTTATATGCGTGAGTCCACAAAGCATACAAGTGACGCACGTATTGGTGATATATAGGCCTAGGGACGTATGTGAGCCGGTGGGTCTCAATTCTGCAAGCTCTATGCCATCTTTTTTGGTGAGAACATTATCGTTAACCAAAAATTTACGAATTACTACACAAATAATCCTTAAATAAAGAAATACTTACTCGGTCCTACACCCAAAGACATTGAGCACCAGTCTGCCAATCTATAAATTGCCCTGTTCCGCTTTCTAATGAAAACAAAATATATATAAATGTTCAGAACATTTACACCAGTCAGGGCTATTTTCTACAAAATTTAACAAGGGGTCTTACAAAGAGAAGGTCAATTTTCGGGATAATTCCTTCATTTTTGGGGCAGGTTATTCCATTTTGGGGTAATTTTAGCGTATTTTTCGCCAATTTTCGGAAAATTTTCTTCAATTTTCGGGATACTTTCTTCAATTTTCGGGAGCTTTAATTAATTTCCAGGCAATTTTAAGCAATTTTTTTTTTAATTTTCGTAACATTTTTTTCACTTTATTACTGTCAATAGATCTTATTCAAATTTCATTATTTTCGGAGGGGGAGGGGGATGGGGTAGATAAAATTTTAACAAGGAGGGCTCAGCCCTACCCCCTTAGCTTCCCCCCCCCCCGCCCCTCTTGAAATCAGCCCTGACATCAGTCCAGTAGATATCGGATTATAGCCTCTCGAACAGGAGTGGGAGTGGAGTGGGGAGTAGGACGGGGAACTGCTTCTACCAGAAAATAATAAACAAAATGATAAGAAAAAATAGCCCGAATTAATATGTGCCCACGAAATAGGGAACATTTTACATCATTTTTAGAAAATTTGATTTCTGGAAGTGGGGCGCAAAGTCAAAATTGGGAATGGGGAGCAAAATCATACTAAGACAACAAAATTCTTTATAAAAAAAAAGGTGTAAATTCGAGATAAAAAGAGAAGGAAAATAAACCCATACTCCGGTCGTATTTCCCGGGGAACATTCCCCTCCCCCCCCCCCCTCTTCCCACTTTGCAGCAGAATTTCATCAATTCAGTACATTGTGGGGAAATTTTGCCTCTTGTCCGTCCATTTTTTGATAAGGGTCCATGTTCCATTGCCTCCCTCCTCCCCCGCCCCTCCCCTCCACACACACTTTTCAAATGAGAATTACGGCCCTGGTCATGGTGTATATAACTTATAAAGATGATCTCACCGCAGCGGACCTTCCCTTCGCAGCGGACCTTCCCTTCGCAGTTACTATACAAATTTTGATTCCTAAAATGAGCATCACTAAGCCCACAACCGTCTCTATTATGGCGAGGGTCAGCAATATGGCGTCGACAGTCAGGCGACCTTCACCGGATATCTAAAAAGGATAAATTAATGCATAAATTAAGAAATTAATTTAGGAAGTGTGTGAAGTTTTCAGTTAACCAATCAGAAGCAAGGATTTCATCTCAGTATTTATGAATAATAATGTATGCTAAAAACATATTCCCAATTACTGGCATTCTAAATTCAAACAAGCTCATTTGGTTTCAGTCAGACATGGGAACTGTGGTGGCGTAAAAGGTGTCAACGCCACTCCATACCATATTTACATCTCTGTAGGCAGTTAACAGCATGAATAACACCAATTATGTAGCCTACGTAGTGGGGCGGTTGAGAATCATTTCTAGACCTTTGATGGCATTTTTGAGAACAACATGGCATCCATGCTAGAAAGGTCGGTATTAGTCCCGGACACGTCGCCAGGGTAGATTTCCTCGCTGTAACCCCCTATATGGGGATTTATGACGTCATTTAGGCCAATTGAGGTCAACGGGACAACCATTTAATGAAACGGTAATATTTCAAAAATGTTGATATTGGCATTACCATATGACGTGTCAAATGAAAGGAAATTGAATTTCCTGTTCATTTATACCTATTTCGAGTGCATTTGGCAATTATTTAATCCATGTTTGGGTAGAAATAATGATTTTTTACCATTTTTCCCGAAATTTTAAAATATTTGTATTTCCCTTGACTGCTGAAATAACAATCGAAATCTAATCAAATTGTAAAGGATTTTTTCATAAAAAGTTCTATATATATATATATACTATCACAAAACTGGTGATTTTTTTTTTTAAAGTTGGGTAATTTTATTATAGAATGAGAACATTCTAAAGATATTAAGTCAGGAATGTAAAAAAAGAGCAAAATTTCGTGCAATAGGCCCAATGTAAAAAAAGAGCAAAATTTCGTCTAATAGGCCCAAATCGGTTGAACAAATTGACGTGTAGAAGCAATATTTAGCTGAATTACTTTTAAGGCTATTAACAGCTTTCATATTAGCAGAACACTTCAAACTCAGTGCGGCATCAATTTGCATAATTGCATCAATTTGCATAATTGCATCAATTTGCATAATTGCATCAATTTGCAAATTGCATCAATTTGCATAATTGCATCAATTTGCATAATTGCATCAATTTGCATAATTGCATCAATTTGCATAATTGCATCAATTTGCATAATTGCATCAATTTGCATAATTGCAGCAATTTGCATAATTGCAGCAATTTGCATAATTGCAGCAATTTGCATAATTGTGACGTATTAATGAACGACCTCGATATCTTCTTTGTAAGTCCTTCTGTTGTTAAAACGTCTATCATAATTCGCCAAGCGGTGCAGCAAAATCCAAAAGCTTGGAGGTCTTTGCCACGCTCCCATGAAATTCTAACTGTACAATTTTTATAAATTTCAGTGACTAACGTTAAAAAAGAAAGTTATATAAAGATTTTGAAATGTTGGCACTGTCATTATATCACAAATTTCGCATTAATCAAAAATTGATTAATTAAAACTTTCTTTTCTTTTCATATTTAAAAATCCGAACTGCTGAGATTGTAATGCTCTTTCAGCTTATATAGAAATTGCTGCATACCCGGATGCACTTCTCAATTTGTGCATAGCGGGCTCTTTTTACTTAATTAGAGAGAGAGAGAGTTGAACACACAATTACAATGACGGGGTCGTCGCCTGCGTATTCGGTTATGATAGTACAAATGCTATCACGAAACGCTTAATACGACCCGGACGAGAACACAGGTACGACGTACGGACAGACATAACATCGACAACCAAGTCAATGTCCACGGCCTTTGATAACCAGTTGTGGTGCACTGGTGAATCCCCCCATAGCTCTCTTATAAAGTATATCTTGATGGAAGAATGTTGATCGGACGGCTTTAAGTAGTTTGTGTAAATAATGATAAAGGAATCTCTAATTATATCACACGTGGGAGCTTACTGGGAGGTCTAAAGACTTGCAAGTCCAGCTTCACAAGGCTCTTTGAACTGTTAAAAATATTAAAGGATTAGTTCAGTGGTGAAGCAAGTTGATTTAGTATGAAAGAGGACTTTAAACAGAAACAAAATGGTGACGAAACCGTTCGAAAATCCAAGTTTAAAACGATTGTCTTTGTAGAAATGACTGGTGTAGTAAGTCTACTATAGGAGGTTGGCGCCCTTATCCTATTATGTATTTCATTTAAAAAAAAAAATATTTAACTTCGTTTTCTTTCTATTTTCAATTATTTCTCCTCAAACCTTCTTCAGGTGGTAAATCATAATAATTTTTTAAGCCACAAAATCGCAAGACAAAGTATGATAGAATATATAAAGAATTTGAGGAATCTGAGGCAGTGACATCACAAGTAGTCTGATGTCAGTCGTTTCTACACAAATAATACAAAACATTAAAGTTGAATATCTCCTAATAACGGAATAAGATTTTTGAATGCTTTCTTCACCATTTTGTTTCTTTTATATAAAATGGATAATGCTTGACCTCTGAACTAATTCCTGAAAAGCTATTTAGAAGTAACGATTTGGACATGATAGTAATTTTTAAATGCTGGTCATGTTGTCTGACAGAGTATTCAAATCTGAGCAGATCAGTTTTGATTTTTTTTTAATATCACTTTTTTTAATTATGGCTGATCAAAGTTTGATCAATTTTCAATTCATGCGAAATTCGTAATGTATGATATCCGCAAGTCTTTAGACCCGCTCCATACAAAACAAACACATACAAAACAAACATATACACAACAAACACATACACAACAAACACATACACAACAAACACATACACAACAAACACATACAAAACAAACACATACACAACAAACACATACAAAACAAACACATACAAAACAAAACACACAAAACAAACACATACACAACAAACACATACACAACAAACACATACACAACAAACACATACAAACCAAACACATACAAAACAAACACATACAAAACAAACACATACAAAACAAACACACACAAAACAAACACATACAAAACAAACACATACACAACAAACACATACACAACAAACATATACACAACAAACACATACACAACAAACACATACACAACAAACACATACACAACAAACACATACAAAACAAACACATACACAACAAACACATACAAAACAAACACATACAAAACAAACACACACAAAACAAACACATACACAACAAACACATACACAACAAACACATACACAACAAACACATACAAACCAAACACATACAAAACAAACACATACAAAACAAACACATACAAAACAAACACACACAAAACAAACACATACACAACAAACACATACACAACAAACACATACAAAACAAACACATACAAAACAAATACATACACAACAAACACACAAAACAAACACATACAAAACAAACACATACACAACAAACACATACACAACAAACACATACAAAACAAACACATACAAAACAAACACATACAAAACAAACACACACAAAACAAACACATACAAAACAAACACATACACAACAAACACATACACAACAAACACATACAAAACAAACACATACAAAACAAACACATACACAACAAACACATACACAACAAACACATACAAAACAAACACAACAAACACACACACAAAACAAACACATACACACAACACATACAAAACAAAACACATACAAAACAAACACATACAAACAAACACATACAAAACAAACACATACACAACAAACACACAAAACAAACACATACAAAACAAACACATACACAACAAACACATACACAACAAACACATACAAAACAAACACATACAAAACAAACACATACACAACAAACACATACAAAACAAACACATAAACAACAAACACATACACAACAAACACATACACAACAAACCCATACAAAACAAACACATACAAAACAAACATATACACAACAAACACATACACAACAAACACATACACAACAAACACATACACAACAAACACATACAAAACAAACACATACAAAACAAACACATACACAACAAACACATACAAAACAAACATATACACAACAAACACATACACAACAAACACATACACAACAAACACATACAAAACAAACACATACAAAACAAACACATACAAAACAAACACATACAAAACAAACACACACAAAACAAACACATACACAACAAACACATACAAAACAAACACATACACAACAAACACATACACAACAAACACATACAAAACAAACACATACACAACAAACACATACACAACAAACACACAAAACAAACATATACACAACAAACACATACAAAACAAACACATACAAAACAAACACATACACAAAACAAACACATACACAACAAACACATACAAAACAAACATATACACAAACAAACACATACACAACAAACACATACAAAAACAAACACATACAAAACAAACACATACAAAAAAAAACACAAAACAAAAAACATACAAAAACAAACACATAAACAACAAACACATACACAACAAACCCATACAAAACAAACACATACAAAACAAACATATACACAACAAACACATACAAAACAAACATATACAAACAACAAACACATACACAACAAACACATACAAAACAAACACATACAAAACAAACACATACACAACAAACACATACAAAAACAAACATATACACAACAAAACATACAAAAACAAACATATACAAAACAAACACATACAAAACAAACACATACAAAACACAAAACATACAAAACAAAAATACAAAACAAACACATACACAACAAAACAAACATATACACAACAAACACATACAAAACAAACACATACACAACAAACACATACAAAACAAACATATACACAACAAACACATACACAACAAACACACAAAACAAACACATATACAACAAAACAAACATATACACAACAAACACATACAAAACAAACATATACACAACAAACACATACAAAACAAACATATACACAACAAACACATACACAACAAACACATACAAAACAAACACATACAAAACAAACACATACAAAACAAACACATACACAACAAAACAAACATATACACAACAAACACATACACAACAAACACATACACAACAAACACATACAAAACAAACACATACAAAACAAACACATACAAAACAAACACATACAAAACAAACACATACACAACAAACACATACAAAACAAACACATACAAAACAAACACATACAAAACAAACACATACACAACAAACACATACAAAACAAACACATACACAACAAACACATACAAAACAAACACATACACAACAAACACATACACAACAAACACATACAAAACAAACACATACACAACAAACACATACAAAACAAACATATACAAACAACAAACACACAAACACATACACAACAAACACATACAAAACAAACACATACAAAACAAACACATACAAAACAAACACATACACAACAAACACATACAAAACAAACACATACAAACAAGCAAAACAGTGTCGTTTCTACAGAACATCACTACAGAACATACTTACTGTCTCATCTTCACGTTCAGAAATATTGATGCTCTTTCTGACAATAATCTGGATGGTAGAAGTTATAGCCGCCCATGAAAATCCAAGAAGGCTAAACAGCTAAGTGAGAAAACGGCGGAATCAGTTATCTTATATCATTGACAGATTGAAGGATAAACGCAGCATGTCTAAAGGAATGTAACGGCTATTGGGGGATTGTCCCTTCTTAAATGCCGTATTCCCCCTCCCACTCTCCCCAACAAATATAAATGATAATAAAATTGTCAAAGCCATGAATATAATTAACTCTAGGCCTACTGTAAATTATGTTGGCATATTCTATTCGTGTCGATTAAATCATCGTTAATTCTACGTCGAAACTCGTCCAGTTTACAACAAATATCTTCAATTTGGACCGAAAATCTTTAATTTTGAAATCTACAATTTTGGAACACAAATTCTCAATTGAAAAATATAAAAATATTCATCGAAATTGACGGCGTTCGTCGTCCTTCTTTTGTAAGTCGATCTGAGTTATAAACTTGGTATAAAAAACCAGATTAATTCCCTCGCCAGTAATGAACATGTCTTACACACCCATAGTACCCCCACCCACCCCACACTTCATTGACTCTCTCACATTTAGCCTACATTTCAATCACCCACTGAAGAATTCACTACTCGCCCATTGGCTCTTTCGTCTTGCACCAATTCCGCAATCCACCACTCTACACTGAGGTGTATAGGAAGTTGGGGCAGAGGGCAAGGTGTCAAACAATTATTTGTTAAAATTATTTGAAATTTTAGCAAAAATTCCCGAAAATGAATAAAATTTCCCGAAAAAGGAAGACAATTTTCCGAAAATTGAAGCTTGCCACTAAGTCTAATGAAGAAATTTTCTAGAAATTAACGTTTCATACAAGTTTGATAGTACAATTTTTCGCTTATAACCAGGAAAGTTTGAAAGCTATTGCACCCTCTACCCTCCCACAGAGAACATCTTCCTACGACACCTTCCATGCTTCTTCCTAACATGAATCAAACTCCCACCCCCTGACCCCGGTCTCGATGACCACCCGCAGCTTCTAACCCCCAGGCAGTCCTGCCCAACCCACCTATCTTGCTTCCATTTTTCAGAGACCAAATGGCAACAATTACGACTATGAAAGCGGTCAATCAGTCCTATTATCTTCGTTGTGTCTTTACAAATCGGCAAGGTATATTCTATTTTCATTTCAAGATTTCCCCAAGTGCTTTGAAAAGTGACATTGCAGTGTACGATATGATAGGCTCCCTAAGAGCATAACGTTCTATTTGCAATTCCATGCAAGACAATGTTTATTTTTTTTATTTTTGGAGAATTGATTGCCTCTTTCCAAATTATTGGTGGAATCTTTTTTTTTTTTTTGAGATATGGTATACCATTATTTTACAAGAACATTATTTTGCCTATCTTGTACCTTATCACCAGATGTCACCATGTATATTTAATACCTTATCATCGTGTACCTTACACTCTACACGAAAGATTTTCATTTTCATTTTATAGACAGATAGAGATACAAGGATCTTGGATCAGCATTTATGACATCACACTTTTCGCTGCAAGGTCACTTTTGAACACACTGGTGAAATCTTTGAAATGAATAACTCAAAAACGAAATAAGATAGCAACGTAGTTTTTTTTTTTCTTCGCCAATTTGTTTCTTTAATTCTCTATCAATAAATGAAAATAAAAATTCAATGACTTGGTTTCTGCTTGGTGATCCTGTGCCAGCTTTATGTATAGACCTTTTCAACCGATTTTAACCGAATAAAATATACTTCAGTAGTTCGACCAATCGACTGCTAGAGGAATTTTCCCTTTGTTACTCAACCAACCAGCTGCTGTTTTGTAACACAGAACGATAAGCGACCATGCGCGTGCGCGTATAACATACATTTGAAACATTGTACAATACGGATGATTGCATGTCGTGCGTGAATTGTGCAGCAGACGACCGAGATTCCCCCCATCCAGTATTTGAATGGACGATAAAATTCCCCTAGTAAACTATTGGTTCATGACACGTGCATTTCAACCATTATCTAAGTTAGTTTTCCGGAAATTGACGATTAAGATTTGGAAAAGTCCATACTAATGCTATTAATAATCTTCTTCCTCGGTAATCTAAAAGCAGCTCAAACTACTTACCTGGCTTCTTCTATCGACACGTGCAATATTTATCCCCGTAAAGCCGTACACTAAAACCTAAAAACAAAAAAATAATGAAGTTGTTATTATGTTGGAAATAAACAGAAGATACAAAAATATTGGAAACGGTTGTCAGTTCGATCCACGCTCCCGATTGGGAGATTTCCCAATCGGGAGATTTCCCAATCGGGAGATTTCCCAATCGGGAGATTTCCCAATCGGGAGATTTCCCAATCGGGAGATTTCCCAATCGGGAGATTTCCCAATCGGGAGATTTCCCAATCGGGAGATTTCCCAATCGGGAGATTTTTGGTCGTTGTAACTCATAATTCATCTTTACAAATTCAAATCTCTCTATAACAAAAATACATAACGGTAAAATAGGTTTAAGC